>JAODAL010007446.1:0-125175 GCA_025379985.1 Phyllomedusa bahiana
ATCCCGGGGCCGCGGGTACCAGGCCGTCAGGGAAAGCAGTCCCTGATTGCGTTTTGTATTCTAGCTGGTAGGAGTGGGATAAAGCTGTCCAAACCTCAAAGAATTGTTTTGGTATGCGATTCTTTTTTGGTGGAGGCCTCCACCCAGTCCTTTTTTATAATAAAGATATTTTTCTCCAGAAATAACCTGAAGGGGGGAAAGGGAGTCGTGAATCCACGATTAAGAATCGTCTTTACCCCCTGCTGCCGAGACCATATATAAGAGCTTCCTTTACTCCCCGGTGCACAGGACGTCCCCTGGATGTCGAATCCAAATAGGGCCCCATAATGGAGTGTTGGGAACGAAATTTGTCAAATGCTCCCTGGTAAATGCCCTTCCACTCTTTGCCAGAATTGCTGCAGGGCCGGGGCCCACACCAAAAAACATGGAACATGTCCCCTCAGGAGATTTGCAACGGAAAAATCTATCATCCTCAAAAAATCCCCATTTGGAATCCCCGAGCTGGTGTTATGCCCTGTGATACAGCTGCAAGGACACTCAATACCTGCGACTGCGAATTTGCGGCTGTTGTAAAAGCTGTTGAGAGTTTGAAGATCAAAGTTGGGCCCTTTATCCATTAGTGAGACCCAGTTAGTGGTGGCAAAATCTAAAGGTGTATGAATATACTTGTATAGATATAAAGATTAGTCCCTTCGATGTGGTAGAGTGTTGTAAAAACCTCCAGAGCCCCGGATCCCATTCAGCTGCAGTCATTTGTGAATAATAGGTTAGAATAGTCGCAAGCGCTGAAATGTGCGAAAAAGGAGTTTCCGTGTCCCAGGGAATCTAAGTTTTAGTCCTCAAGAGAGAGAAGACTACGTTTCTTAAAGTCAACCAGGTGGGCTATACATTTGATCCCCCCCTTTCCTCAGCTAGGGAAAACTCTTGTGGGGCTCCCACCCGGGAAAGTCCGGTTCCCAAAACGTGCGGAGAAACGAGGCTTGTGGGTGGAGACCTTGTTGTGTTCGCACTTTGCCCATGCTCTCCATGTAGTGAGCAGTAATGGGGTTTGGGTTTCGCCAGGGTTGGGATCTGCCGATAAGGTGTGTGCAGAAAGTCAGAGAGGGATAGACTCCCCCAAAAAGTTTTGGTCAGAGCCGTGTCTGCGAATATAGTGGTTCCCTGAAGCCAAACCAGGCCACTCGTAGCTGAGCTGCAACATTGTAGTCCCTGATGTTTGGGAGGTTAATTCCTCCATAATCTCTAGGCTGTGCAGCACCAGCCAAGGAATCCGGGCCTCTTCCCTTTCCAGACAAAGTGGCGGTACATTTTATTAAAAGCGGTTAAGTCCTTTTGTTGGACATAAATTGGGAGGGAGTGTATTAAGTAAAAGTAATTTGGGAAATTCAATTAGTTTCAGAAGATGTCCGCGACCCAGATATGATAGGGGCAGCTCTCTCCACAGTTCCAGTCTCCTTTCCACTTCAGCTATATATTTGGTGATATTGTGTTTGTAAAGCATGTCAGGGCTCTTAGTTATGTGTACCCCAAGATAGGGCAACTTCTTTTCACACCCATGAAAGGGGGTATGAGTTTTGCCCAGGAAGCTTCGTTGGGCCTGATAGCATTAGAGGCTTGTGTTTTTGTCTTTATTAATATTCATATCCTGTTAGTGATTCTACTTCCGTTGGGTCTGGTGGTCTCTGGGGGAAGGGTGTGGTCGTGGGTATCTTATTACCAGGAGGACGTCATCCGCAAGCTGCAGCTAAAACCTACCAGTGTGAGAGATGGGATTCAAATCCATGCGGGGTCTGGGGCTGTAAGCAATAGAGCAAGGGGTCCAGGGATAAGTTGAACAGGAGGGGTGAAAGAGGGCACCCCTGTCGTGTCCTCTAAAAACATATCGATCGGGTCTGTCGGGGAACACATTTGACAGCCAAAGTGGTAGCAGGCACCTATTGGATAAAGTTAACAAAATTTTGGAAGTTGGGGCCAAACCGTTGTTTGAGAGGGTAGCCGAAAGGAAGGGACAGGAAAATTGTGGCGACGCTTTTGAGGCTGGTGTCCAAACTCAAGAGCTTGGTTGGTTTGGCGCCTTTTTTTCACCTGCATCTATAATTGTTGTGTTAATCCATTCTTATATTTTTAACCGCCTGTCTGCCCCTAACAAATCCTCTTTGGGATGTGGTGGACAATTGCGGGGAAGAAGGGTCTGGTTCTGGTGGCTAGTATTTTAGCTAAGAATTTTTTACTCGCCTTTTAGTAATGTTATTGGACGGTTATTTTTAGTTTCTAGGGGGTCTTTATACGCTTGGCGGTATTAGGATTGTACAGGCGTCTAAGATCGATATGATGACCCCATGTTTTTATAAAGAGTGTGTCAGAGGGAAGTCAGAATGGTGTGACCTGGGGTGATAGAATATATAAAATTCTGTGCTGTAACCCGTCCAGCCAGGAGGATTTGTTATTGGGGGAGGAGGCGATCACCGCCTTTACCTCCTGCTCTGTAATTGGACTATCCAGTAAGGATCTCTGGTCCCCCGACAGACCCGGCAGATCCTGTGACGCAATAAAGGAACAAATCTTATCCCAATCTGTTGGAGGGGCCCTGTATTGGTCCTCAAAGTAAGTGGAGAAAATCCTCGCTATGTCCTCTAGGTTGGTGTGGGTGATATTTGATGTTGGGTCCTTCAATTTTATTACCGGTTTACGGTTTCTCTGGAATCTGACCAAATGAGCCAGAAGCTGTCCCGATCTGTTTGCTCCCCTGAAATACTTGTTTTGAGTGCGTCTTAGCAACCACCCCGCCTGGCTTTGTATAAACGCGTCAAATAGCTCTTTGGCCTCCCTATAAGTCTTGGACGTGGAGTCAGTGAGATGTTCCGCCATCTCTTTTTGCGCCTGCAAGAGTGTGGAGTGGAGAGTCTGAAATTTCTTGTGGGTTTCCCGTCTCTTACTTGAGATGTAGCTAATTATGTGGCCTCTAAGTACCGCCTTGGCAGCCGCCCAAAGCAATGGTGTATCATTTATATGGGTCAGATTATCGTCTATATAATTGGCCCACTGGGTCTGCAAGAAAGATCTAAAGTCATCTGAGGAGAGCAGATAGGCAGGGAACCTCCAACTTCTGTTTCCCAGACCCGGGAGCCCGCCCTTCAAGGTCAGTGAGATGGGTGCGTGGTCAGAGATGGAGATGGGGTAGATGGTTGAGTGTTGTACATATTTCCAGAGTGACATAGAAATCAAAAAGTAGTCTATCCTCGAGAAGCTTCTGTGCACCGAGGAGTAGCAAGTGTACTCCTTTGAGTTTGCATTCAAGGTTCTCCAGGGATCACATAGGATCCGGGACTCAATCAGGTGGAGTATATCCCTAGCAGCCAAGGGCTCAGAGCGACTTTGTGTGCTTCTGTCCAATGTTGTATTTAGGACTGAGTTGAAATCGCCTCCCATGATGAGATTTGTGTCATCTCTTTTTGTCAGCATGGTGTTAAGATTGGTAAAAAAATCGGTGTTGGGAGAATTGGGGGCGTATACATTCAGTAGGGTGTATTGTGTTCCTGCTAGAGTGATCCTAAGTAAGAGAAATCTACCGTTTTCGTCAGCTAGTTCCTCCTCTACCACTTGTCCTAAGCCTTTACAGAACATGATCGCTACCCCCCTTGACTTGGATGTGAAGCTCGCTGTGTAGCATGAGTCATGCCAAAGGGCCTTGAGTCCATGCGCTGCTCCCTTTTTCCAGTGTGTCTCTTGAATAAAGATGATGTCGGGTTTGAGTCTCCTTAGGTGTGTGATAACCTTCTTCCTCTTGATGGGGGTGTTGAGGCCGGCTATATTCCAACTGATTAGTGTGAATGGGGTCGTACTAGGGGCTTGTGTATTGGTTTGGTATTGTGTCATGGTACATCAAAGATATGATGCGTAAGCAAGATAACGGACCTGTCCAGTGGGTGTTTCGCCGTCCCAGCCTGCAGCAAAACCTTCCCCGAGCTTAGGATTATTCTTGCCCCCGTGGGGCCACGCGCTGGCACCACTCCGCTTGCAAAATAAGGTACGTATGTTAAATAATTTGTAAACATATTAACAATTAACATAGTAAAACAAGTGGTTAAAGGCCTCATTGAGCACCTTTTTACAACAGGTCCACCTACAGTGGAAAAGTAAAACCTTAGCTTGTAAAGGAAGAGAGAGGGTCAGCTTCTACCCAAATCCCCCCCTATGTTCCCCGCCTATGTTAAAGTGTCGTCTGGCTAATGCCGGGTCGTCAAATACTAGTTGCCGCCCTTCCATTTGTACTCGCAGCTTCGCAGGATAGGCCAGCTGAAAGCGGATATCATTGTCATATAGGTGCCTGCAAATAGGCGTGAATAGTTTTCTTTTCTGCGTGACGCTGGCCGAGTAGTCTTGGAACATGAGAACTCTCTGACCTCCTACCACGAGACCGTTCTGACCTCTATAGGCTCTTAAAATTTTCTCTTTAACTGCCCAGTTGAGATACCTGGCTATAACAGGTCTAGGTCTATTCTCCCTCTCCCCCTCTGGTCTCTGGGGCCCTAGCCTATGGGCGCGCTCCACTGCCCACGTATCCAAGGTCAACTCCATTCCCAAGGCCCTGGGTATCTCCGTTGGGAGATAAAGTGTCAGGGCGTCTCCCTTTACTGACTCTGGAATTCCCTCAAAGCGAAGATTATTCCGCCTACTGCGGTTCTCTAAGTCTTCTATTCTGTCTCTGAGGGCGGCCTCGGTGTTCCTTAAGTGAGCTAGGGAGGATTCGACCTCTGAAGTGGAGATCTCGCAGGAGGTTACTCTGTTCTCCAAGTCTACAATCTTTTGAGCATTAGTAGTGATTAATGCAAGGGCTGCATTGATTGAGGTATGGAGGACCTCCAGCCTTTTGTCGATTAGTGGCATTAATAAGCGTGACACTTCCTGTGCCACCGTCGTCGCACTGTGTGACTCAGGGTCTTGGGTTGAACTCCCTGTACTCTGGGGAGAAAGTTGTGAGGGGGTCAAAGCTTCCCGTGAGATTAATTCTGGGGAGGATGGGGCGCTCGACTCTTTGTTCTTGGGTATGGCGGGGGGTGTAGGCGACATGGTTCCCCCCCTTTTCCTTCCTCCGTTTTTCTGAGGAACAGTGGTGGACGACTTAGGCGTGGTGGGAGTGCAGCACCCTGTGGTCGACTGCGAGTTGTGACGTGTCTGACGTTTGTATTGGCGTTTGGACACGTATTTGTCCATTCCCTAAGGCCCGGGTCTATAGGTTAAGTGTGGGCGGGTATCGATTACGGGGGGGCTTTTGGGTATGTTTATGTGGTTCTACATCTTCTTCTCAAGATTAAGTTGTTTCTTTCTAAATTGACTAACAGATTTCCCTGACCGACTGTGTCGGCTTAATCAGCCTGTGTCAGGCCTGCCCCTCCCCCGCCGAAAACAAAGAGGAATCACAGTAGTTATGGCAAACAAACGGAGACTTACACAGACATGGGGACGAACATTGACAAACAAGTTTTCCACTAAACAGAGCAGAAAGAAGAAAGATTGTCAGTTATTTCCAGTAGATGTCCAATTCGAGTTGGGCTAGCGTTGATCTTTGGCTCCCTCCAGTGGGTAAACCGTGCCAGTGCGCCTCAGGTTCAAACTAGTAGAGCAGTGTAATAGATGTCCAGACTCCCTCATCAATTTTGTGCAGGCCTCCCCTTCGCAGTCAGCAATGAGTCAGAGTCACTTGGTTCAGGTGAAGTAGGTCCTTGGAGTGAGATGACCCCTACAGACTTGAATACACTGTGCCAGGTAGGGGGAGCGTACAGCTCTCTGTAGGCCTATATGGAGCACTGGTAGGTTGGTGACGATAAGATGCAGAGACTGCGCCTCTCAAGAGCACCTGCTCTGATAGTGAGGTGTGGGAGGGAGCAGACCGGCCAGGAATATGGGGGGGGGGGGGTGCGGCGATTAGGCAGTGTCTCAGGGTGGCCAAAGTTACCTCTGCCCATGCAATGGAAGGTGGCCCTTCTTTTGGTGCGTCGGTTGAGGCTTAGCCCCGGGGCAGGTTTTGGGGGGAAAAATGGGTGGGGGGTGGGGGGGCCGGCTCACTTTTTGATTGGGAAGGGGGGGGAATGGCGATTTTCCCGCCAGGGGGGGAATTTTTAAAAGGGCCGTTTTTTCCCCCCTTTGGCCCTTTCTTCTCGCACTTGGGGGTTTTGGTAATGGCGGCTGTTCCCCCCACTAATAGGGCCCAAGAGGGGGTTTCCCCAAAAATATGTGCCTTAAAAACGGTCCCCCTTTTTCCAGTTTGAGATGTGGGAAAGGGACCTTTGGTGCAGGCCCCCGTCAGGAGGATGTCGTATTGGAATTTGGGCCTGTGGGGGAAAGCCGCCGCTTGTGGGCGGGATTGGGGTCTGGCCGGGCTGTGGGCAGTTCGGCGCTGGGCACGCCGCTCGGATCCGCCGCCAAGCTCCAGGTGCTGTGTTCTCTCTGCCGCAGTCTCGTCGGCGTGCGGGAGCCCACGTCCTGCTGCGCTGGCTGTCTAAATTTTCGGGTTCCCCTTTGCACACCCCCCGGATTTGTCCGCGCCGCCCGCACCCCTCGCCTCGCTAAAACCCCCGGGTAGCAGCGAATCCCCCAAACAGGGGGAGGGGTCCAGGGGATGGCCGGGGGGCCGCGAACCTTTTTTCGAAGTTCCCGCGCCCCGGCTGGTGTTTACCGGGGGAGGGGAGAAAACCTCGGCGGGTTGTCTTTCCGGGGCTTTTCCCCAGGGTTTAGAGCTGGAGCGGGGTTTTCCCTTTCCCGCTGGGCCCCGTGAGGTTTTATTTTTCCCCCTTAAAGGTCCAGCTCCCTTTCCGCGGCAATGAAAGGGCCTAAGATGGCCGCCGCAGCAGGCGGAAAGGGCCTTTCGGGAGGTATAACCGACCTCTGACCACCGGGGAATGTGGTTAAAAAAAAAATTGGGGTTCCCCCGCGTGAAAACCCGGGTTGTTTTCTCCTCTGCACCGTGTGTGGGAGTTTCCGGGGGTTTATTGTATGGTCGGGTTTATCCCTTTTTGGGGGCTGGTCCCCGGGAGCCTAACTAAAATGCGGCCCCCGTTCCCGTAGCTCCCCCCCCCGGAAGTCCGTTTTTTAAAAACTAATTTTTTGGACTAACATACAATGTTTGGGGTAAATTACTGTATAGGGGCCCCAAAAAAAGGGGGACTATTCTTTTTGGGGCTCTAAAAAGGGTGGAGAGTTTGTACATAGTTGGGAAATTTATAGGGAAAAAGGGTCGAAAAGAGAGAAATCTAAGAAGTATTTGCTTTAAATTTTACAGGGACGAGTATTGACCGGGGGAAAAGACTTTTTATGCTGTACTGGACGGAGAAAAAAGGAAAAGAGCGATCGGGGAAGGAAAAGGACTCATGGGAAAACCATGGAGGTTTGGGGGAAAGGAGAAGAAAAGGGGAAAAAGAAAAACCCCCCCTCAGAGATGAGTTCCCGTTTCCCTGCGTCAGGGGGATTTTTTCTTCTATGTTAAATCAGTGCTGTAAATTTATGTGAAAGGGGCCTGACTACTGGTGGAAATGTATTGGTTTGGGGGTTTTTGGTTAAAGTGGGGCTTCGTATTGGGGGTTTGGGCCAAAGGCGGACGATTTTTTAGGGAAGGAGGCGATCGCCTTGGGCCCCATAAACTTTTTCCCGCAAAATTGGGGGCAGTTTTTGTAGGGGAATGACCCCTCTCCCCACGCCCGGAAATTTCGCAGGAGCCCCGGGCCCGGGTGAAGTAAGGGTTCTTGGGGGGCTCTCCCAGCGCCCCCCCCTTTTCCCCCTTTTCAGGATTTAAAAGAAGGGGGGGCGGCAGAAGGGAAAATTCAAATTACTTTTCCTGGGAAGATTAGAAGCCGGGCAGGGGGGAAAGGGAAAAGTGAGTCTGGTGCCCCCCAGAACCCCTAGTTCTCAGTAGTCTCTCGTTGGGCCCTGGGAGAGAATGGGGCCGGGTCATTTACCCCTCCTGCACAAACCTTTTTGAAAAAGGGTTTGAGGATGAATTCCCTTTTTCTCTGGGTGCCCCCTCCTCCCCCGTGGGGGTCCTCCCGCCTGCTCTGGGTTTAATTCCCGTTGGCCAGAGAATACTGGGAAACTCACAATGGGCTGAAAGTTTAAAGAATTTCTTCCCCCCCCTCCCTTTTAAAAGCAATCATCACTGTGAACCCCTTTTCCCTCTGGTAGCTAATTTATCAAATATTGTGTGTGGTATATAAAATATAAATATATAATATTTTAATAAAAACCACCCAACTAACACACCCCTCTTATTAATCATGCGTACGGTGTGCAACATATAGTGGTTATATGTAAAAACATACACAATATACAGCATACACCAGGCAAAACAAATACACATGCTGATAGTCGCTTTTTCCCCCATGAAACCCAAATCACCCATAGGAAATAAGGCAATGTTCCACGGCGTTTGAATCGTGTGAATTACTTTATTAGATGCTGTTTGGACCTCTGTAAACCCCCAAACGGACCCAAACCCTTAAAAAGTGCAGTGGATTAACTGCTTGCAATCCCAAACACACATCTGTTCCACAAGTAAGGGCCCGGGGCCTCATTGTTTTTGAGTGTCTTTCAGATCCGTTCATGTCAATTCTTGATCCAAGACGCAGCAGAAGTCCATAAAAAACTGTAGGGTGCGATTGCGAACCAACCACATCCAAACATGCAGGAATCCTTTGGTCCAATCGGGGCAAATTTTGATGCGATTTTGGTCCCAACACGGATTCAAACTGTATCAAAAAAACTGTGTAACAAACCCAAGTCGCAGCATTTTTCTTGTACTATTAAAAAAAAATAAAAGCCGCTGGGGGTTGCTATGGGTAACGACCGCCCACCCCAGTATTAGGATAAATTTGTGTGTTGGGGACCTTTTGCATGAGTGACTTTGGGTTCAGTTTTTGGCCCCCCCTCTCTAAAAGGTTATCCAAACACTGCACCACTGTGCTCCCCATTTTTGCCGCGGAAAAAAAATACTTTTTAACCCCCTTTCCCGCGTTGGTCATAATAACTCCTTTTTTCCCTCCTGCCTTCCCCGGCCATAGTTTTTTTATTTTTTACCTACATAAACATGAGGCTTTTTTTTTTGGGACAAATGGGCTTTTTAAGCTGCATTCACTGTACAAAAAATTATAAGTGGAAAAAAAGAAATTTTGCCTTGTTTGTCAGAGATTTTTTTTTTTTTTTCCCCGTTCACTCTTTCGGTTTAAATAATGTGTATTCTGCAGTTGATCAAGTCACCGCATTAACAAAATATGTATAGTTTTTCAGGTTTAAGTACCATGAAAAAATTCTCACCCCTTTTTGCTCTAGGGCAACAAAATGACTTGTCCGGCCCTGGTGTGGGCTTTGTCCTTGATTGTAAAGCGCACAACTGACTCTGTGATTAGGGTTTCTCTGCACCACTATTTCTTTCTTGTTGTGTTTAGGGGCTTTCACACAGAGCAGTTTGGTGCTTTTTTTGATGCATTTTTTGTGCAGAAATGTACAGCATTAAACTGATCTGCCTTTCTGCACAAAAAACACATAAAAAAACGCACCAAAATTGCTCTGTTGAAGTAGCTTTTGTGTAGTTTATATTAGAAAGTGGCGAGGTGGGAAGAACATGGGAATTTTTGTAAGCGGGAGTATAGTATGTGGGTGGTGGGGGCTTTGTGCCAGGGCTTGATTTTTATTCCCAATACCGGCCATGGCTGTAATCTTAGGTAGGTGGTTTAGAAGTTTCCAATGTATCGCTTCTGACATGTTGATACTGTTATTGGCTGGGTGTATATAGAGTAATGCGGGCCCGAAGCAAACTTTTGGATGGGGCCCCTACCACTCCCCCATCGCCCAACCTCCATGACAAAACGACCATGCTACCAGGACATGCTGTTAGATAATGTAGTTAATACAGGGGCATAATACTCTCCATACTATCACCATATTCTGCTACCAAAACAATCCCACTATACCAAGGTCAAAATTATCAATTTTTCAATATTTCCTAGGAACATGATTTTACCGCTAGCACATGACACAAAGTGATGAATATACCCCTACACTATTATTGATCAGTACCAAGACCATAGTACCGCCTTATAGTGACCATTTTGTGGTAGGATACTAGTGTACACAGGCTCTGAAGGGGACTGTATATAACACCATACAGTGAAACATTTTAGTGGTAGATACAGTGTACACAGGGCTCTGCAGGACTGTATATAAACACCATACAGTGCCATATAGTGGTAGGAAACCATTGTACACTTGCCTGTGCTGACATATTTGATTAAAGTGTAGTTACATCTTGTGACCCACAGGTGACGTTTCTCTGGCGAGTCGTTGACTTTTCCCCTTTTGATTCTGCATCCGGTCCAGTCCGCATCATGATGACATCTCCCGACCACTTGTCCATGCTGATTTTAGACACAAATTTCTTAGTATCCCGGTTTTCCAGCACCTGCCCACTGGCTATATGGGGTCCATTTTGGCAGGTGGGTTTAGATAGCTAAGGGAAGCCATACAGGTAGGTCAGGGGTTAGGTGGGGCTATAGGGGCCATATAGTAGGGTTTAGGTAGCTAAGGGGCCCCATGTAAGTAACAGGCAGGCTTTGGGGGCTATAGGTAGGCAAGTTTAGGGGGCTATAGGGCTATATAGGCAGACGGGCTTCCAGTAGCTATGGGGCTTTCAGGCGGCAGACTTAACTATAAGGCCCCTTTTGGGGGGCTTATAGGCGGGGCGGGGGGGGAAAAAAAGGAGGGGGGGGGCTATGCAGGCAAGCTGGGGGATATAGGCGGATGGGGGCTATGCGTCGGCTGGGGTATCGGGCGGTGGGGCTTCTGGGGAAGGTGGGGGGCTATATGGGCAGCTTGGCGTTTAGGGACTTGGGCTTATGGGAAAGTTTGGGGGTTTTTATGGCGGCAAGGGGTTTTTATGCATACTGCAACTCTCCCGCTTTTGGCGGGGGGTCCGTAAGGGGGGTCCCCCCCCCCACCCCCCGGCGAGTTCCTTCCCCCCCCGCCAGCAGGCGGGGGGGGGGACCGCGGCGAAAGGGTACGCTGGGCGCTCTTGGCGCCCGGGGCCGCCCCAAAGGGGGGGAAAGGGGGGGCCGCAGCGGCCGCTCACCCCCCGGGCGGTCTCACTGCTTTGGGGCCGACGCAAGCAGTCGCAGACGGGAAAAAGGCAGGGGGGATCTTCCCCCTCCCCCCTTCTCCCCCTTTTTGTACAGCGCCGGGCAGTGTACATCTTTCACGTCGCGGGGGACGTTTCAGGGGAATTTTTTTAACACTATTTTTCAGAGTTTTTTATACTTTAATTTGAAAACACTTTTTTAAAAAATAGGATGGAACCCCCATGTCTTTGTTTCTCTTTTTTTTTTGTATAAAGGGGTTGTCTCAATACAGGTTTGTAGCATGTTAAGTCTTGCAAAAAGTTTTTTGCAAATGTGTCCATTTTACAGTGCCCCACTTTCCTTTTTCTGACAGCACATCCCCCTTTGACCCATCTTGAAATTGTGAAGAACAAATGTGGGTTAAAACAACTTTTTTAAAATAGGCCCTGTAGTTAGCGCATTAAAGCAAAATGCCCCCAAAAATTCAAACATGACCCTTTTAAACCAATTTGGTCAATTTAAAAAAAAATGTCTTTTTGAAAACAAATTTTTTAGAATGGACCTGAGTTAGCTGCATGTCCAGCAAAATCCCCAAAAAAATTAAAAGATGACCCTTGAGCCACTTTGGTCAATTGTGAAGAACAAATGTCTGTTAGAAAAACATTTTTTTTTAATGGACCTATAGTATTGCTGCATTTAAAGACAGGGCCCCAAAAAATTATAAAATGACTTCTCACCCACTTTTAAAAAATTTGTGGTGAGAAATGCCCTTAGAAGCCACATTTCTTTTCCCAAAAGGCCCTGTTTTTGCTGTATCTCACGCTACATACCCCAAAAAATTATAAATATGACTTTCACCCCCTTTTAAAAATTGTGAGGGGAAATGCCCTGAGAAGTCACATTTTTTTCCCAAAGGCCATTTTTATTCTGTATCTCAAAAAAATGCCCTCAAACCCTTTTGACAATGCAAACTTTTTAAAAGATAAAGTGAGAAAATGAAAACGGTGTTCATAAAACCTTGCGTCTTTTCATTCCCCTCACAAAAAACCAGCAAAAAACGTTGGGAAAAGGAAAAAAAAAATTGCGTAAAATGATCTTTTTAAAAAAAAAAGTTTTAAAGGGCCATTTCGTTTAAAAAGGAAGTGAATAGACTGGCAAATAATCGGGGATTTGGCAAAATTGGGCCACAACTTATCAGAGATCCATGCCCGATTATCTTGTGAAAGTCAAAAAGATCCAATTACTGTGAAACCGGGTGCGTTTTTCGTAATGACTCCTCCAGCTGTGCTGAAGGGCCACTCGATATGACGCGGGTGTGGGAGGGCAACACCCTATGCTACGAGCCGTCGGGCCTTCGTCCATTTTTGGGTACCCGAAGTCTATTGGGTCCGGAACACATGCAAAAAACATCGGTGTTTAGACCAGTAGTCGGCACCATGATTTTTAAAGGGGCTCTTTTTTGGTGGTCCCTGCATTGCATGCATTTTTGAGGTGGTAAACAAAGATTGCCCGAGGGCACCCATTAGGCTTCTGCGAGCTTGCCTGCTGCTGCGGCTACGCCTCCGTGGCACTCTACTGCTGTCACGTCGCTGATGGTGTTCCTCCGTGACATTTGGGGAACGTGAAGCAGACGCAACAGATGTCTCCAGTTGATCAATCAGCAAGGTCTCCATTTCCTGCATTTTACTCTCTATTTGGGTGGGTGGAAGGAAAGTGCTGGTATTGGGGGCAGGCGAGGGCCATGACGTGGCGGAACCCATCTGTGTCCACCAGACGGAAAGGCAACATTTCCAAGGCCAAATGCCTGGCAATGCCGACATTCAGGCTTTTGGCTTTGGGATGGTTTGGGTTAAAGTGTTTCTTCTGCTCCCAAACCTGGAAGACAGAAGGCTGGCTGCTAGACTGGCCGCTGTACGGCGTGCAGGTCGTCAAACTGGCGGAAGGAGAAGGGGTAGGATGGGTCTCTGGTGGTGCTGGTGGTACTCGGGCGACGGTGGAGGCTGAAACGGAGGCTGATCCCTGATCATGACTCTGAGAGACATGGGCAGCTGAGGAACGCTTGGTGGTGGCGGAGGAGGAGGAGGCGGAGACAGAGGGTGTGACAGTGGTTGGAGGCCCGGTGTCGGTCTGGCCTTTTTTGGCCAAGTGTTCCCTCCATTTCAACTCATGCATTCGCTGCATGTGACTAGACATGTTGGTGGTGGTTAACCACTTAAGGTTCTTGCCTCTACTTATGCGTTTACGGCAAAGGCGGCATATGACATCGCTGGGTGAATCAGAGGCTTGCTCAAAAGAAGGCCCAGGCTTGAGAGGTCCTGGACCTTTTTGACGGCGATAAGCGAGGAGCGGGTTTGCGCTGCCGTGGCTGTCGGACTCATATCAGCGGACTTCTGCGACCGCCCTCTCCCTTATTGTGGCGGGACCCGTATTGACACTACCCCATCGTCTTCCTCCTCGTCCTCTGATGAAGCGCTCGCTAGCATTTTCTGCGGATAAGACAAGGATGGTTCCGCTATGTCGTCATCTTCATCTTCATCAACACATGTGTCTTGGTCGTCCTGACTTTCTGCATCCAGAAGCTGCGGGCTACAAGCAAGGGGCACTGCAAGGCGTTGCCGACGCCGGGATTTTTTGCCGATTGACCGGCTTCCTTCACCTCCTCTGATGGCATCAGTAATTGGGCGTCAGAGCAGACTAAATCATCCTCTTGATCTTTTAACATGCTTCTGACCCAACCACAATTTGTCATCAAAGAGGTCTTCAGACAATGGATTATCCACACTGGTGGGTACACGAGTTGACATTTGGGCTGCTTCATGTTGGACGGATGCTGATGATGCTGATGACGACATTTGTGGCCGTGACTGCGAGGACGAGGAGGTAAGACTGCTAGATGCAGGTTACATTAACACTGAAGGACAGATTGGCGACGATGTTCGTTACTTAGATTCACAGGGCCTGACCCAGCGATGACAGGCCTGACGGTCCTGCACCTGACGATCCGCTGGCATGCGTGTTGTCGCCAGCTCTGGAAGGAGCACCTTCTCTCGTACCTCTACCTCCATGTGCTACCCCCCTCTTTGCTTGCTTACCACCGCATTTCGTCCATGTTCAGAAATATAAAAATTTGACAAGGAATGGAATAGTTTTGGAAAGTCTCTTATTAAAAGACGGCAAATCACAGCTATTCTCAAATCCCTCTAATCAAAACAAAATTAGTGGATTCAAATTTAACTGCAAGGTGTCTATCAACAAATCTGGACTGGGCAAAAGTCCAAAAAACACGTATCTGTTATGTTTTGGTATAATAAACGGTATTTTTTGCACCTTTCAATTCACCTGTGGTGAATATAGAATTGCTTTTTTAAGATTTACGTAGATGCTGCGTCAATGAACAGTGCTGGGTGTGCAAAAGTCAAAAAACACGTAACTGTTATGTTTTGATATAATAAACGGTATTTTTTGCACCTTTCAATTCACCTGTGGTGAATATAGAATTGCTGTTTTAAGATTTACGTAGATGCTGCGTCAATGAACAGTGCTGGGTGCGCAAAGTCAAAAAAACACGTAACTGTTATGTTTTGATATAATAAACGGTATTTTTTGCACCTTTCAATTCACCTGTGGTGAATATAGAATTGCTGTTTTAAGATTTACGTAGATGCTGCGTCAATGAACAGTGCTGGGTGCGCAAAAGTCAAAAAAACGTAACTGTTATGTTTTGATATAATAAACGGTATTTTTTGCACCTTTCAATTCACCTGTGGTGAATATAGAATTGCTGTTTTAAGATTTACGTAGATGCTGCATCAATGAACAGTGCTGGGTGCGCAAAAGTCAAAAAACACGTAACTGTGATGTTTTCGTACGATACACGGTATTTTTGGCAACAAACAACCTGTGCTGACTACAAGATTGCTGGTTTGTAATTTAAGTGCAAGGTGGATATATCAACAGTCACAGGTGTAATGGGTAAAATTGAACACCTATCTGAAATGTATACTGATAATAAAAGTGGAGTTTTGCAGCTAACAAAGAGACCTGCAGTTACTAGAAATGATGTTTATCCAATATAAGTTCAGGCTGCCCAATATCCAGGAAATATTTCAATAGCAAACTGTTAATAATAAAGATATTCCACTACCATGTCTACACTAAGTCTTGGTGAACTTTATCCAGTGTTCTTTATAGATAGAGCTTGTCTGTGTTCGCCCGCGGGCCCCCCCCCCCGCTCCCACCGCCGTGAATTTACAGCGGTAGATGCTGCTTTAAAATTCTCTAGCTAACTACATAAATTCTTCAAATCTCTAATCTAACTAAATTGGAAGGATCACAGCTAATAGTAGAGGTTTCTCTGTGCAGACATAGACGAATTTAGCTGAGCAGTTTGGCAACAGGCAGATCGCAGTTCCTATCCCTATGAGACGTGAGAGACACTGAAGCTGAAACAGGAAACGTGTTCTATGTAAAACGAGGACATGTGACTTTTCCAGCCAATCGCAACCATTACACATCCCAGTCATGAGTCGCACACACATCTCACCTGCTCTATTCTGTAATCTGATTTGCTGGCGCCAAAATTACAGGAAGCGCCGAAAAAGGCGCGATTCTTAATAGATGATGCACAGATTTTAACCTTAATTATCGCATGATCTGGAAATTTCGATCACCATAAAAACCTTGCCGATTTCAACTTTGTCGATAAAAATCGCTCAACACTAGTCATAATAAACAGCGTTGGAACTTTTTTAGGTATTAATGATGAAGCTGATGGAGGTAGAATATCCTTGGCCAAAAATGGTTTTGGAACGTTAGCAAACTGACTATGGAGGATTTCTCTATAGTACTTGTGTTTGTCTTCCCTCTCAGCAGCTGAAAAAAAGGCTACCATTTTGGACCGGTAGCGAGGGTCCAATAGGGTGGAGAGCCAGAAGTCATCCCTCTGCCGGATGGTGACTATTCGGCTGTCACAAGCCAGGCAAATCAGCATGCTGCAGGCCATGTGCGCAAGTGATTCTGAGGGACTCCCTGCCTCCATCCCCACTGTATACTGCCACGGTGCTTGTGAGTGCTTGGGGGACAGTGTGGAGGTCACGGCAGCAGCCACAGCAGCAGCATGAGGTCAGATAGTGGCACAATGACAGAATGTGGAGGTCACGGCAGCAGCAACAGAATGATTTCAGACAGTGGCACAATGACAGAGTGTTGAGGTCACGGCACCAGCCACAGCAGCAACATGAGATCAGACAGTGGCACAATGACAGAGTGTGGAGGGCACGGCAGCAGCCACAGCAGCAGCATGAGGTCAGAGAGTGGCACAATGACATTCTGGAGGTGTCAAGGACGCGAGTAGACCACAAAGTGGCACAAAGACAGAGTCAGAATGTCACGGCAGCAACCACAGAAGCAGCATGAGGTCAGAGTGTGGCACAATGAGAGAGTGTTTAGGTCTCGGCAGCAGCCACAGCAGCAGCATGAGGTCAGACAGTGGCACAATGACAGAGTGTGTAGGTCATGGCAGCAGCCACAGCAGCAGCATGAGGTCAGAGAGCGACACAATGACATTCTGGAGGTGGTAAAAACAGGAGTAGGTCACAGAGTGGCACAATGACACAGTGTGGAGGTCACGGCAGTTGCCACAGCAGCAGCATGAGGTCAGACAGTGGCACAATGACAGAGTGTTGAGGTCACGGCAGTAGCCACAGCAGTAGCGTGTGGTCAGAGAGGGCACAATGACAGGGTGTGGAGGTGACCGCAGCAGCAAAAACAGCAGCAGCAGTATGAGTTCAGAGAGTTGCACAATGACACAGTGTGGGGGTCACGGCACCAGCAACAGCAGCAGCATGAGATCAGACAGTGGCACAATGACACAGTGTGGAGGTCACGGCAGCAGCCACAGCAGCAGCAGCATGACATTAGACAGTGGCACAATGACACAGTGTGGAGGTGACGGCATCAACAGCAGCAGCAGCATGAGGTCAGAGAGTGGCACAATGACAGAGTGTGCAGGTGGCACAAACAGGAGTAGGCCACAGAGTGGCACAATGACAGAGTGTGGAGGTCACGGCAGCAGCAGCATGAGGTCAGAGAGTGGCACAATGACACAGTGTGGAGGTCACGGCACCAGCAACAGTAGCAGCAGAAGCAGCAGCAGCGTGAGGTCATAGTGTGGCACAATGACAGAATGTGAAGGTAGGTGGCAACACCAGTCCCTTGTAAAGATGGTGGTAGGCAGATGGAGAAACTGGCAGAGATTGTGTCGGCATCAGGCGGGTGGCGCCATCAGAATAGTGGCTGAGGCAGGTAGTTTGAACCCAGACTCATTTCTCACAGTTTGGGTGAGGCGTCATGGCTGATGTAATCTAACGCCTAAGGCATTGGTGTGTGGAAATTCTGTCCGATCCACGCCTGATTAATAATGACTAGTGTTGAGCGATTATTGTCGATAAAGTTGAAATCGGCACGGTTTTTATGTTGATCAGATTTTTTAGATCACGCGATAATTTAGGTTAAAATCTGTGCATAATCTATTAATATCACGCCATATTCGGCGCTTCCTGTCATTTTGGCGGCCAGCAAATCAGCTTAGAGAACAGAGCAGGATGAGCTGTGTGTGCGACGTCATGACTGGGATGTGTATGGTTGCGATTGGCTGGAAAAATCACATGACCTCGTTTTACATAGAACAGCCTTCCTGTTCATGATCAGTGTGTGTCAGTATCTCAAAGGAGTAGGACGTGCGCTCTGCCTCTGTGCAAACAGCTCAGCGAAATTATTCTATTTGTTCACAGAGACAGCTATACTTTTAGCTGTGAACCTTAGAACTTAGGTAGATCAGAGATTTGCAGATTTTAGGTAGTTAGGCTGAGAATTTTAAAGGAGCATCTACCGCTGTAAAGTCACGGAGGGAGAAGGGGGGGACCCGCGGGCGAACACAGACAAGCTCTTTAAAGGATACTGGATATTGTGCACCCAGACTTAGTGTAGACATTGCACTGCAATAGCTTTATTATTAACAGTTTTCTGTTGAAATATTACTTGGATGTTGGGCAGCCTGAACTTATATTAGGATACAGATCTTTTCTAGTAACTGCAGGTCTATTTGTTAGGTGCAAAACTCCACTTTTATTATCAGTATACATTTCAGATAGGTGTTTTTTTCACTTTTGGTCAGTCAAGCTTTGTTGATAGAGGTACCTTGCACTTAAATTTGAATCCAGCAATTTTGTAGTCACCACAGGTGTATTGATAGGTGCCAAAAATACCTTTTATTATCCGTATTGTAAGATGACAGCTGGGAAGGTCCTTAATGGGGTGTACATCCCAGCGAGATTTCTGGCTTACGCCAGGAAAAGGAGAGGTAAATGTCACAAGGTTAAATGGTTGGTGAAATAGAAGCCGTAGTTTGTGTGGTTTTAACCTCAATAAGGGGTTAAACATAATTTTTAGGTAGTAGGGTGCTTAGCAAAACCTGGGTGGCTTCTTTTGGGAGTAGGAAAGGGTTTGGGGTGGGTGTCTACCCCCCCTTGTTCCCCCGACCAGATTTGGGGTGCCGTTATAAGCAGCTAGTAGTGCCCCCCCCTGTCTGTATATAGGTAAGGATTTTGGCCTGAGGGGTTTGTTGATTGGATAAGGAATCCCCTAGACCGTTTGCTGACAAGTGTAGTGGGGAAAATGACTGTCTAGCCAGATGTTTTGTTTTTTATTCGGTTTGCATCTGGCAACGTTCTTTGTTCAACCGTTGTCCCAAAAAAAAAAGGGGGGGACCTGTTGGAAAAAGCTTAAAAATGTCTGTGTTTGTTACTTGGACTGCGATCCCCGGGAGCCATCTAAACTAGGGAAGCTTACACATGGTGGAGGATGCAACGGGCATTTTAAAAAAAGACGGGACGAGGGAGCGTGGTGAACCATTTTGGGGTTTTTAAACCTGCTACTCCCTGAGGAGACAGAAAAAAATGGAGAGTGTTTAAAACATTTAAATCCGTCAAACCTTACCCCAAAAAGTGGTTATGCCAACAGGAACCCAGTGCAAAAAAAAAACAGGGCATGGGGGAAGCAGTAAAGCCCCGCATAAAAACCAAATGTTGCTGCTGCGGTGACCAGGAACAGCTCGAACGGCATGATGACCAGACTCGCAACCCTTAACCGAGAGACCAGAGGCATTCAGGGTTGCGTCGGCACCCCGTCGCATGTGCAACGGGGGCATACAAAAATGACTGCTGAGGCGCTTGGGCCTACCTGGTTCCCTTTGAGAGGATCGCAGAAGGGGGCGCAGTTTACCAGGATCAGTGGGTGACGTATGGCCCCCTTCCCTGAGGGTGAACCCCCCAGAAGGCCTACTTTGCCTGCGAGCCCGGACGCCAGGGTGTATAAAAGGTGAAGGAGGGAATGGCCGGCTTGGCGTTTCCTTGGGGTTCGTGGCGGCAAGTCTTCCCTGGGAGTACGAAACCAAAAAACCGCGAGGTCCCAGATAAGCCCTGTCCCACCTTACAAGAAAAAGTACAAACCCGGGGGAGTTACCCCTCCCCAAAGTAGGGGAAAAGGGTCGTATGTGATCGTTTTGTCCGTCCCTTGCGGTGAGGATACAGCGTTTTTGGGGTACGTGCCCCGAAAATGTGGACGACTTGGTGCCCATGTGGGAGGTTTAGGGCCCACTGAGGATTTCTCCAGGACTGCGGGCCCCCGGGGGAACCCTGAAAAAACCGGCTTACGGTAAGACTGTTCCTATTTTTAAGGGGGAGAGACATATGCTAGGAGGGTGGCACGTTTCCTGAGCTTTCCCGGTAAAGGGGCCCAAGCCCAAAAAAGGGAAAACCAATTTCCGGCCCGGGGCCAGTAGTTGCTGGCACTGAAGGAATGGGAAAATGTGGCCCCCAAAGTGCAGATGATTCCCGAACCCTGGAAATGTGAATTGGGAGGCGCAGGTTTTTTTTTGCAGGCTGTATATGCCCCCCAAAAAAAAACTACGAGCGAGGTAAAGTGTGTCCAGTCGGGTAGGAGGCCATTTGTGGGGGAAATGGATCGGGGATTTGGGACATAGCCCGGGGCCGTTTGTGGATCCTGGAAAAACCCCGGGGCCCTTTGCTGGGGGTGGTCTGTTACATGGGGAAAATTAAAGACTATCCACGCCAAATACCGTGAGACCCCCTGTGGGTCCGTTAATCTGAAGTCGGTGTTGTAAAGGTTTAAATTTGCCCCCGTTTTTTGGCCCGGGTTTTTCCCCTTTTTTGGAATGTATGGGAGAATAAGCAGGCCGGTGGTAAACATGGGTTAAAGGGTGGACCTGCAAGTCGGAAAAAGGGGTGTCAGGGGGGTTTGATGTTTCCCCTTAATGGCCCGGGCAGGGTTCAGAGGAAAAATCCCCGAAAAGATTTTCCATTGCAGGTTGCCAGGGGTAATTTTGGTACGGAGCAGTTAAAGGATCCCAAAGTTAGAAAACCCCTGGCGGAAATGTCAAAGTAAAAATGGGGTGCAGAAAGAAACCCTGACACAAATTGGGGGTATCCACTTTTTGCATGCAGGAAAATCCCCTTTAAGGGAAAAGAAGACCCCAACGGGGTGGTAGAACAATTGTGGTGCCACAGTCACATGTGGCATGGTCTTGGGCTGGGTCATTCAATGGCTGGGTGGCCATTGGGGGTAGAAAAGCCCTTGGCGCTTGAACGGAATTTTTAGGGCCCGGGTTATAAGAGGGTAGTGGGGAATTTTGTCATTCGTGCCCTAAATGCAGATAAAACCCCAGGCCACACCCAAACCCACTAGTTCCGCTACCGATCATTGAAAGTGCGTTTGAGCGCTCGCTTTGGACCTGGTAGGGCCATTTCCCTAAGTTCCCAGGGGGCACCAGAATCTTGGGGTGTAGCTATGCCCCCGTTATCGGAAGCCATCCCCTTGGGAAAACCCCTCAGTAAGGTGTTTGAAAGGGGAACTATTACAGTTACCAGAAAGGGATTCCCAAAGAAACCCCACCAACGGGGGCCCCCTTTTTGTTAGATTAAAAGAGCTGTGTCCTCTAATATTTCACCCCCTAAAAACCTCGTTATCCCCTCAGATGACGGCCTTGTAGAAAGGTTTAAAAGAATTTGAAGGGGATGAAAAAAGAGTAGTAGACAAGGATGGAAAAAGATGGGCGGTTATTGCCTACCTAATTTTCTCTATAAGGGGGTTCCGCGGCCCCACGGGTTTTCCCATTCGAACTCTTATACAGTAGACATCCGGGGGGTATTAGTATAGCAAAAGAGGGGGAACAGGAGCACCGCCCCCGCGTGTCATTGAGCATATTGCCGAAATGCAAGATGGATTGCTGCAGTGTGCCCAATTTTTGAGAGAGAATAGCAACAAGGAGGAAGCGCAAGCCAGAGTGTTAACCCGGGCTGCAAAAAATTAAAGGTCCTTTCAGCCAGGTGACGGTGTTTGGGGCTGGTTCCAACAGCGGAAAATAAATTTTGGGAAAGGGGCAGGGTCCTTATGAGGTCGAGAAAAAGGGCGTGAAGTGAATATAGATGTATCAGCCAGGGAAAAGGGAAACCCCTCGATCTACACATTAATTTACTAAGCCTGGAAGGACAGAGAAACCCTTGGTGCTGGTGTAAGCCTAAGGAAGTCCCCAGTCACGGCGCCCGAGGTCCCCCATTGACTCCTTGTCCACAGTACAAGTTTCAGGAGGTGAAAAAAGTATTGGGGAGAAAAGAGAGTGTTTTCGGGTTACCAGGGAGAAGCAGGTATAAAGCATGACATAGTGAGGAACCCGGGTCAAAAAGCAAGGTTTAGGCCTATGTGTGCCCCCAGGCCAGGAAGGCCATTTGGGGAGTGGAAAAAATGTTGTATGGGGGTTATAGAAAAGTCACAGAGTGGGTTGGTCCAGCCCCTAGTTTTATTCCAAAACCCCCATGGTAGCCCAAGGGGTTTTGTAATGACTTTAGGAGCTAAATGGATGTCCCAAATTTGATGCATATCGATGCAGAGTGGGTGAGCTCTGAAAGGTTAGGGCCCCCCAAATACATCCCACTCTGGGCCTAATAAGGGGGTTTTGGCAGGTGCCCCTTACAAAAAGCAGCAGGGGGGAAAAAACCCCTTTTTCTACACCGCGGTATTTTTCAATAGGGGGTGGCCTTTGGCCTCCACGGTCCCGGCCCCCAATTCAAGGTTGTGGATATTGCTACGGCCAATAGAAAATTGAGCTCATATTTAGATGATGTAGTTTTTAGTTAGATGGAACTCCACTGGCTAAAGGTTCAAATTTCTGGATCCTTTGGGGGGCAGGTCTCACCCCCCAAAAACCCCCAAAAAATGGCCCCAGGCTGAGGAGGTGATATCGGGGGTAAACATTGGTCGGGGGGGTATTAAACCCAACTAGACAAAATCGGGTATTAAAAAATTGGCCCGCGGGGTAAAAAAAAAAGGTTAAACTTTTCTTGGGGTTGGCCGGATATTATAGAAGGTTGTCCAAATTTTGCCTCTGTGGCCGCCCCCTTACAGACCCCCATCAAAGGGTTAAATCCACTAAGGTAAAGTGGGAAAAGGAGCGATGAAGGTTTCGAGTTTGAAAGAGGTGCTTTGCCAAGGGACCCAGTGTTAAGTGCCCCTGATTTTTTAAAAGGCAGAATTCGTGGTACAGGAGTGCCTCTAAAAAGGGGGCTGGGAGTGTATATCCCGGTGATTTATGGGGAAAAACCCACCTGGGTTTCTTAAGCAGAAAATGACGGCAGCAGAAAAGAATACGCATCGTAGAAAGAGAGTGCTTAGCTTTAAAGTGGGTAATTGAATTTTCAAGTACTACCCGTGGGAGAGAGTTTAGGGTGGTACAGACCTTCCCCACTTAAAAAAAAGCGATTTTGGGCTAAAATAGGTTTGGTGAGATGCCATTCCCAGAAAGGTTTTGGGAGCAGTCCCCCGGGTACCCCCATTGCCTGGAAGCACAAAGGGGCTCCTCCCCCCGGGGACAGGGGGGGGATATGTAAGGTGGGCAGCGGGGGAAGGTCCTTAATGGGGTGTACATCCCAGCGGTTTCGGTTGCAGGAAAAGGAGTAGGTAACATGTCACCAAGGTTACTGGCCTTGGTGAAATAGAACTGTAGTTTGTGTGGTGTTTAAACCCCAATAAGGGGTTAACTGGTTTTTTTGGTGTTGGCTGCTTCAGCCAAAACTGGGTGGCTTCTTTGGGGTAGGCAAAAAGGTTTGGGGGGGGGTGTCTACCCCTTTTTCCCCCGACCAGGATTTTGGGGTAGCCCTTATAAGTCAGTAGTCAGCTGACAGCCCCGTCTGTAACAGGTCAAGGAGTTTGGTGAGAGGTCTGTTGATTTTGGGGTACCAGGGAAATACCAGAACGTTTGCTGCAAGGTTTGTGAGGGAATGCATGTTAGCGCACTCAGCGGAGCAGGGTTTTGTTTTGTTTGTTTTTTGGTTTGCATCTGGCATAGTTCTTTTTGTCACTTTGTGCCAATAAAACACGGGAGGACCCGTTTCTGGAACAAATTAACCCGTTGTGTTCTGTCTACATTGGACTGCGATCCCCAGAGCCGCATCTAAACGTAAGTGGAAGCTTACAGTATACATTTCAGATACGTGGTTTTTTCACTTTGGCGCAGGCCAGCTTTGTTCATAGAGCCACCTTGCAGTTAAATTTTAATCCAGCAATTTTGTACTCACCACAGGTGTATTGATAGGTGCCAAAATACCGTTTATTATCCGTATACATTTCAGATACATGTTTTTTTTCACTTTTGGTCAGTCAAGCTTTGTTGATAGAGGTACCTTGCACTTAAATTTGAATCCAGCAATTTTGTAGTCACCACAGGTGTATTAATAGGTGCCAAAAAATCCCTTTTATTATCAGTATACATTTCAGATACGTGTTTTTTTCTCTTTGGCGCAGGCCAGCTTTGTTCATAGAGCCACCTTGCAGTTAAATTTGAATCCAGCAATTTTGTAGTCACCACAGGTGTATTGATAGGTGCCAAAAATACCGTTTATTATCCGTATACATTTCAGATAGGTGTTTTTTTCACTTTTGGTCAGTGAAGCTTTGTTGATGGAGGTACCTTGCATTTAAATTTGAATCCAGCAATTTTGTAGTCACCACAGGTGTATTGATAGGTGCCAAAAATACCGTTTATTATCCGTATACATTTCAGATACGTGTTTTTTTTAACTTTTGGTCAGTCAAGCTTTGTTGATAGAGGTACCTTCCACTTAAATTTGAATCCAGCAATTTTCTTAGTTCTGGAACGATCGTTGGACACTCTGAAACAACAGGTCCCGCCAGCGACGGAGGAGGAGACGGACACAGATGCGGACACGGAGCCTTTCTCAGTCGAATCCACAAGGCCCGACAGTTTCACAATTTTATCGGTCTTCATTAGGCAGTGGTTTGGGGTCCAGGGCTAGTGCAAGGCGGCGCATCAGCTCTCAGGGTGCATCATCTGAGGCAAGTCAGGGCTGTGTTGAAGCTGTGCCGGAGGAAGCGGAGGAGGAGGAGGTATTCCTGGACACCGACGTTACCGATGTCCCTGCCTTGGAAAGAGGTTGGCGCGAATTAGAGGCGGAGGAGGAAGATGAGGAAGATCAGTTTGCTAGTGCCCTCGACCCAGAGGCTTGGGGAAAAAAACAGGCTCCATCTCTCACATAGGCTTGGGTGTATTTCCTCCAACATATCCTCGAATTAGGCCCAAAATAACAAATTATGGGGGGCCACCCCCCTGGATCCCGGTAAAAAAACAAAACTCAGCACTTTCCCCCACCCACCCAAATAAGAAAAAAAAGCGGAAATGGAGACCTTGCTGATTGATAATGGGACATTTTTTTAGGCTTAGCCCAAAATGGGGGGAACACAGGACGTGCGCGTGAGTGCCCAAAAGTCAGTAGCGGCAGCAGCAGCAGAAGGTGGCAAAGCCTAATGGGGCCCTCTGGAAATCTTTTTTTTCCACCTCAAAAAGATGAAATGCAGGGCACACATCCAACCACAGAGACCAAATTTAAAGATCATGGTGCAGACTATCTGCCTTCAACACCAATTTTTTTTGAGGGGTTTTTGACCTGGGTCGATATGACGTTTTAAATTGTGATTTCTCACTTGTTAAAGTGTCACCTGTGCAGGGGGGCACAAGGGGGGTTTTTTTGTTCTGTGTCCATGAATTAGGACAACTCCAAGTAGTAGGCTTGGGATCCCTCACTGGAGCTAGTACTTTGCTATAGATATAAGGCTCTCCAGTTAATAGGTGTGCTCCACCAGACTTGATATAAAAAGGAGTTGTTCCCTCTTTCAGAAGCAAAAGGTTAAATGATGAGGTGAGAGATCGGGTTTTTAAATAGTGATATAGGGGTAAAGTTAAATATAAAAGTTACATTTTAGTGTTTTAACAGATAGAGAACTGATAGAATTTAAGTTTGCCTAGGGCAAAATAGAAATAAAGTTTCCAAGATGTAGCACATACATTTGACTGTTGGGAGTTTAATTCCAGCTTCTCAGCCTGTTTGGGTGTGGGAAATTGAAGGGTTGTTGCTCTCCCATAAAACTTTAATGGTCATCAGCGATAATCTTATTATCGACTATCAGAAATCGTCTTGATAATGCCGATATCGACATCGACCCGTTTGACGATAGTCAACGAAATTTCCTCATCACAAATCTTGACAAGGCCCTTGTTCCACATTTCCGGGGGAAACTAGCGGGTTCTCCTTGGGTAACGATGGCCCCTGACGCACTGAACACCCGCTTTGATGCCACACTACTGGCCGGGCAGGACAGCTTCTCCACTGCAAACTCGGCAAGTTGTGGTCACACATCCAGTTTGGCTGCCCAGTAGTCCAGCGGATCCTCTAACTGGGGTGGCAGAGTGCTGTCCAAGTAGGCCACCACCTGTTGGTTCAGGGTTTGCTCCAGGTCCTGCTGCTGCTGGCGAGTGCCCTCCTAACTAGGAGGGTGAAAGAAGCTGCTCATCAGCGACTCCAGACTTAGGTTGCTGCTGATGGAGCTGGTACTCCTCCTACCCCCCCGCCTTCCCACAGCAGCCGTGGCAGTGGTACGTGAGCGCTGAGGAACCCTCCCTGGTCAGACCTGTCAGAGGAGGGACCATGCTGCACAAAGGCAGCGTCCAACTGACTATGGAGGATTTCTCTATAGTATTTGAGTTTGTTCTCCCTCTCAGCAGTTGGAAAAAAGGCTCCCATTTTGGACCGGTAGCAAAGGTCCAAGAGGGTGGAGAGCCAAAAGAAATCGCTCTGCCGGATGGTGACTATTCAGCTGTCACTAGCCAGGCAAATCAGCATGCTGAGGGCCATGTGCACAAGTGACTCTGAGGGACATCCTGCCTCCATCTCCACTGTATACTGCCACGGTGCTTGGGGGTAATCTGCCTCATCTTCTCATCTCCCTCTACCTCTTCCGGATGCTCCTGCTCCTCATCTCCTGTCACCTGGGTAGAAAAAAAACACTCATTTCACCAGACAATATTTGTGCTCCAATGTCCTCATCCTCCTCCTCCAGTTCATTCCCCAACTGACTCGTGTGACCGTGAGATGTAGTCGCCATGTCTCCAGTCCCCTGCCCAGACAGATTTTTCAGCATCTGTTCCAGGATTTGAAGCTTTGGAATGACGTTATTCATCCCGTAGTCCTGGAGACTGACAAATAACGTCGCCTCCTCAAACGGCCGCAGCAAATGGCAGGTGTCACGCATGAGCTGACACTGGCTGACATCAAAGTTACACAGGGGAGTAGGGATGAGCGATTATAATCGACAAAGTTAAAATTGGCATGATTTTTAGGCTGATCGGAAATTTCCGATCATGAGATATTTTAGGTGACAATCTTCAGATAACCTATTACTATCGTGCCATTTTCGGCGCTTTCTGGCATTTTGTCGGCCAGCAAATCAGCTTAGAGCATAGAGCTGGGTGTGTGACGTCATGACTGTGATGTGTATGGTTGTCATTGGCTGGATAAATCACATGACCTCGTTTTGCAAAGAACAGCGATTGCTGTTCAGTATCAGTGTTTCAGTGTCACTAGAGTAAGACGTGTGCTGCGTGTCTCTCAATGCAGCTCAAGCCCCAGAAACAACAGTTCTTCTTTTTAAATTCATACAACAACTATGTTTTTTAGCTTGAACATTAGAATGTAGGTAGATTAGGGAACTTCAGTTCTTATTTTATTTTAGACAGAGACATATAAAGAAGCATCTAGCGCTGTACAGCCGCAGAGGGAGGTGGGAGGGGGACGGACAGACAGACAGACAGGCTGGCTTTGGAAAGGAGGGTGTAAATTGTGCAGCCCAGACTCTGCTTTGAAACTGCATTGAAATGGCATTTTTTTTACGACTTTTTGGCTCGCACCTAAGGTGAAATTGTACCTTTTATTTTGTGCATCCCAGTTTTTTTCAAAGAGCCACCTTGTACTTATATTTGGATACAGAAATTTTCTTGTAACTGTTGTGTATTTCATTGGTGCAAAACCCACCTTTTGTTATCTGTATAAATTTTAATTAACTGTATTTCACTTTGGTGCGGCCCAGATTTGTTCAAAGTGCCACCTTGTACTTAAATTTGGATACAGAAATTTTCTAGTAACTGTTGGGGTATTTCATTGTTGCAAAAAACTCCTTTTGTTATCCGTATAACTTTTAAATAGCTGTATTTCACTTTGGTGCAGCCCAGTTTTGTACAAAGAGCCACCTTGTACTAAAATTTGGATGAAGAAATTTTCTAGTAACTGTTGGGTATTTCTTTGGGTGCAATACCACCTTTCTTATCCGTATAACTTTTAAATAGCTGTATTTCACTTTGGTGCAGCAAAGTTTTGTTCAAAGAGCCACCTTGTACTTAAATTTGGATACAGAAATTTTCTAGTAACTGTTGGTGTATTTCAAGGTCATTTTGCTGGTTTTGCGGTGAGGAGACTGTAAAAGATACCAATTGCACACGGTTTCATGAAAAAAACGCATTTACTCACTTCATCATTTTTCGCACTGTCAATGGTTTTGGGTCATGGTGCTGTGAGACACAGCTATAATCAAGGTCCTTTGGAACAGAAATGTGGCTTCTAAGTGGCATTTTTTCCTCACACTTTTTAACAGTGGCTGAAAAGTAATTTTTATAATTTTTTGGGTCATGCTGCTGTGAAATGCAGCTATACTACAGGTCCTATTATAAAAAATGTGGTTTCTAACAGACATTTGTTGTTCTTCACAATTGTCAGGGCTCAAGGTGATGTTTTGAAATTTATGGGGCATGGTGCTGTCAAAAACAGGAATAGGTAGGACACTTTTAAAATGACACATATTGCAAAATGACTTGTTTTGCAAGATCTTTTACATAGCTAGCAATCCTTGTAGTGAGACACCCGTTTAATACAATTAGAAAAAAAAGAGAGAAAACAAAAACGTGGTGGGATTCCATCCTATTTTAAAAATGTGTTTTCTAGAATGAAACTACTAAAAAAAATTGCATGTACAAAATGGCTGATACAATATTCCTCTGAATTTTACAAAGGGAGGAAACAAGAAGACTTAACAGATGAAAGGTTATTCAGAGGACATGTGTATGGAGCACATTAGTCACCCCAAAAAACAAGACAATTTCCTCCAACACGTTGAGTAAAACGAAAAAAAGAATGCCAAGAAAAAGGGCACCTGGGTGAAACAGGAGCGTCAACCACCAGCATTTCCAAGTGAAGCTCAATTGGTCTGCACTCATACGGAGGGGCAAGCACTCTCGTAGAGGCAGAAATCTCTCAATCTCTCAGGTCTTGACTGTGTACTGAGGAAGGCTGGAGATCTTAGCCACACTTCTGCTTCCGCACTCTGCTTCAGCACGACTGTTTTCGTTACTGCGTTTATAAGGGCATTTTTTGCCGTGTTAATGGATGACGGACGCCAGCCCTTGCTCTCACCACACCCACTGTAAGTCGGACCCTGCCAGCTGAACCTGCATGATCCATGTTTACAGCCTCATCCGCCTTGATCAGTAATTTCCTTCAACCCACTTGACAGTAGAATGCAGGATTTTCAGACAGGCCTCGTTGACCTACTGGGAACATCTGTTTCGTTTACTTCACATTCTAATGTCACGGTGGAACAATGTCACCAGTAGAATGGCAAGTACCTCTAGCCGCAGCAGTATTGGAAAACGAGTTGTTTTTAATATAGTTTATTTCTTATTGCGAAATTTTCTGCTGATGGTCCATAAGGGCACCTGTATGGGTTTTTTGGTCATGCTGTGTAACAGAATATGAATATTCAATGTCCATTTCACTAAAATACAGCTTCAAAGACTACTTTCTTCCGGCACTTTTTAATCTGTGGGTCATGAAGGTTTGAGGGTCAAGCTGTGGCCCAGGACAGGTATAGTCAATGTCCAGTTCAACTAAAATGGTGGTTCAAAGACTCCTATTTCCAGCACTTGTTAATCTGTGTGGTCAGACAGGTTTAATGGTCATACTGTGGTCCAGGACAGGTATAGTCAATGTCCAGTTCAACTAAAATGGTGATTCAAAGACTTCTTTTTCCAGCACTTTTTAAACTGTGGGTCATGTAGATTTAAGGGTAATACTGCAATCCAGGACAAGCATAATCAATGTCCAGTTCAACTAAAATGGTGGTTCAAAGACTCCTTTTTCTGGCACTTTTTAATCTGTGGGTCAGACATGTTTAAGGGTCATGCTGCGTTCCAGGACAGGGTTGGTAAACGTCCAGTTCAAGTAAAATAATGGTTCAAATAATACTGCCTTCTGCACTTTTTAATTTGTGGGTCATGCAGGTCATGCTGTGGTACAAGACAGGCATAGTGAATAGTCTGTGAGTTTTTTTCTGTGACTCTTCTTGCCTAATTGTCTTACCTAAGATGTAGCACATATCCAGTTTACTGTTGTGGATGTTAATTCCAGCTTCTTCAGCCCTGTTTGGGTGTAAGAATGAAGGTGTTGTTCCTCTCCCATAGACTTTAATAGTCATCGGCGAAAATCTGTTATCGACTATCGGATAACGTCATGATAATTGGCGATATCGACTATATAATCGATAAGGATAGTTGACACAATCGCTCATCACTACAGGGGAGTACTCCTGTCCGCCTGGATCATCAAAAACTCGTTAATGGCCTTTCTCTGTTCATACAGTCGGTCCAACATGTGCAGGCTGAAATTCAAACAGGTGGAAACATTGCATATCAGTGTGTGTTGTGGGAGGTCGTTCACCATGCAGGGCGCATGGACCATCCCTCCTCAGTGCAGCGCAGACAACATATTACTCTCATTGTCCGTCACCATGGTTCCGATCTGCAGTTGGCGCGGAGAAAGCCGCACATCGATTTCTTGCTGCATGACGTGGAGCAGTTCCTCCCCTCTGTGACTTTGTTCGCCGAGGCAAGCCAGGTGTAGAACTGCGTGACACCACTGTGTCCTACACATGTGGTATTATGGAGCAGCACTTGTGGAGGCTAAGATGGTGGTGATGGTGGAGGAGGAGGCGGACATTGGCGCAGGAGCAGCAGTTTGACAACGTGGAGGAGAAAGCGCTGTCTCCTGTCCAAGTTGTTGGTATGGCTGGGCAGGAAGCACATTCACCCAGTGGGTTGTGAAGGAAATGTACTGGCCCTGATCGTAGTTACAGCTTCACACTTCCGTGCTGCTGTGCACCTTGGAACAAACTGATAGGCACAAGGACTGGCCCACCTTCTGTTCTACATATTTGTGAAGGGCTGGTAAAGCCTTTTTGGAAAATAAATTATGGCTTGGAACTCTTCACTTCGGCTCGGCAAAGGCCATTAATTCCCTGAACGGTGCAGTTCACCATTTTGAAAGGGAGGGACTGCAGTACCAACAACCTGGACAGGAGCACGGTCAGCTTCTGCACGTTAGGATGTTTGGAAGCCTTCTGTTGTCTCTTTGCAATCGCCTCGTTGAACGACTGTTGGCACCATGAGTAGCGAGGAGCACGAGTATCTGCACCCGGAGATGATGGCAAAGAGAAACAGCTCCCATCTGCAGAGGTGGTGGAGCCTTGACTGGCTGCAATGGCATGCGTGCCACTGGGCGCTGCTGCTGCTGTTGCTGCGGAGGCAGGATGGACCACCACGTCTGAGCCACGTTTCTCCCAGGCCACCGGATGGTGACGCTGCATGTGTTGATGCAGGGCCATGGTGCCAACGTTAGCTCCCTGGCCACGCTTCACTTTCTGCCCACAGACTCTACATATACCCATATTCGGCTCCTCTTAGCAAAGAACTGCCACACCGCCGAGTAGCTGATTTTACCGCCAACACTCCGCACTGAGTGACTACTACCACTGCTGCCTCGCTGAGCCACTGTGCCGCTACTTTCTTGGACCTGCGAAGCAGGTTTTCTACCCCATGGCCGTTTGGCTCCCGACCTCGCACTGCTGCTATCCTGCTGACTCACAGCCACACTACCCACTTGCTGGCTGCGCCGCTGCCTGACACGCAAGCTGACACCTGACAATGATGAAGCCCTTGCTTCACCCAGCTCTCAAGTGCGGTCGGCTACATCTTCATCAATTATTGTTTGATCTTCACTGCTGTCCTCCTCAAAGGTGTTGGTATGCAGAGGCTGACCCCTCACAACATGACCTCCCATGCCACTCTCCACATCTACACTTTGCCGCCTACTGCAAGAAGCAGGGGATATCTGCCCCATTTCTTCGCTGCCAAGTAGCTGCTGACTGTCCTCAAATTGTTCATCCTCACTGTATAGTGGCGCTGAGCCCAGACCCTATAGTAGATCTCTAGCTGAGGGAACCAGATGGGACAGAGGCAAGTTGAGGAAAGGTGAGAGCCATGCCAACTAAGGGTTGTGTCTGACGTTCCCACCGACACTTGGCTGGGTTGTCAGATGTCATCTGGGAAGAAGTGGATGACCTAGTCAACCAATCAAGAACCCTCGGGTTGCTGGTCAACACACGGCCGCTAGATGACACCGGCAGTTCTGGCCTCACCGAGTGACCCCTGCTGCGATGTCCCCTTACTGTGCTGCGACCTGTGCCTAATCCAGGAATGTCTGTGCCACTGCCACTTGCATGTGAAGAGCCTGCCACCTCTCTGTCTGACATACTGTTTGTTCAAAAATTTACAGACTCTGTATAATTAAGATATCTGTATATGATAAATACACAAACTGTATTTGACTCCAAATGAACCCACTAACAGGCATAGGTAACCCTTGGATATATATTGCGCTACAGAAATCACCAGGAAAATATTAACTTGTATGTGGCGTGTGAAAACGCTGTGTATTTTACTGACTACAAAAGCACAATTACGCTTAATTCACCCTCGGATATAAATTGCGCTACAGAAATCAGCAGCAGTAAATTAACTGGTATGTGGCTTGTAAAAATGCTGTGTATTTTACTGAATAAGAAGGCACAAATATGCTTAATTAACCCTCAGATATAAATTATGCTACAGAAATCAGCAGCAGTAAATTAACTGGTATGTGGCTTGTAAAAATGCCGTGTATTTTACTGAATAAGAAGGCACAAACATGCTTAATTAACCCTCGGATATAAATTGTGCTACAGAAATCAGCAGCAAAAATTAACTGGTATGTGGCGTGTAAAAACGTCATTTCTTTTACTGACTACAAGAGCAGAAACAGGCTTAACTAACCCTCCAATATAAATTATGCTACAGAAATCGCCAGGAAAAATGTCCTCAACTTTGGCGTTTAAAAACACTGTTTATTTTACTGACTACAAAAGCATAAACACGCTTAATTAAGCCTCAGATATAAATTGCGCTGCAGAAATTAGCAGCAATAAATTAACTGGTATGTGGCTTGTAAAAACGGCGTGTATTTTACTGACTACAAAAGCAGAAACACGCTTAATTTACCCTCGGATATAAAATATGCTACAGCTATCACCAGGAAAAATGTCCTCATCTTTGGCGTTTAAAAACGCTGTTTCTTTTACTGAATACAAAAGCAAAAATGGCAAAAATAGGCTTAGACAACCCTTGGATATTCAATGTGCTCCAGAACTGACCAGATGGCATTAAAATGTATATGCAGCAGAATTGGACCCACACTGGACTTCAATTACAATACCCCACAAACTGAATCAAAATGATAACGGAAGAGGAGCAGTCTCTGATAAAAGCACTGACACCCCCCAAAAATCGCAGTTAAAAACTAATTTCTTTTGAGATCTCGGCTTCTGCAGCTGCAGCATGGCACAGAGAGAGGAGTGTGAGCAGCCAGCGTCACGTCCGGACTTATAGAGTGTGGTGACGTCACAGAATCCCGCCGGTCTCTAATTGGCTTCATCTCTGCACATGTCATTGAGGGTGTTCCTTTCTTCCTCCCAGAGTTCTTTGCCCCATGTAACGCCATGTGCTTGTGGCCATTTTATCAATTAAAAATACGCTTCATTCCCGCGAATCACCCCAAACTTCGACTTTGTTCAGAACTGAAGTTTTCCTGAAATTCGAAATGAAGTCCACTTCATTAGAATCAATTTGCCCATCAATAATTATATCTTTTCATGGGACAACACTTAAGATATGACCCTTTAATACATTGTAAAGTAATCAGTGTACAGCTTATATAACAGTTTAAATTTGGTGTGACCTCAAAATAATTCAACACAAAGCCATCAATGTCTAAACCGCTGCAAACAAAAGTGAGTACACACCAAAGTGAAAATTGACAAATATTGCACAAAATATTAATATTTTGAGTTACAACCAATATTTTCCAGCACTGCCTTAACTCTCTTGGGCTTGGAGTTCACTGGAGCTACTAGCATCCTCTTCCACTCCTCCATGACGACATCACGGAGCTGGTGGATGTTAGAGACCTTTCCCTTCTCCACCTTTCATTTGAGGATGTCCCACAGATGCTCAATAGGGTGGTCTGGAGATATGCTTGGCCAGTCCAGCATCTTTACCCTCACATTGTTTAACAAGGCAGTGGTCATCCTGGAGGTGTATTTAGGGTCATTATCATATTGAAATATTGGTCTGTGGCCCAGTATCCGAAGGGAGTGGATCATGCTCTGCTTCAGTATGTCTCAGTACATATTGGCATTCATAGTTCCCTCAATGAACTTTAGCCCTCCACAGCAGGCAGCACTCATACAGCCCCAAACCATGACACTCCCACCACAATGCTTGACTCTAGGCAAGACACACTTGGTTTTGAACTCTCACATGGTTGCCAACACACACGTTTGACACCATCTTAACCAAATAAGTTTATCTTGGTCTCATCAAACTAGGGGACATCCATTTCCTTAGTCTGCTTGTCTCCAGCAGACTTTTATGTGGCTTTTTTGTGTATCACCTTTAGCTTCCTTCTGGGACGACAGCCATGCAGACCCATTTTGATGCAGTGTGCGGCGTATGTTCTGAGCACTAACAGGCTGACCCACCACTCCTTTGACCTCTGTAGTATTGCTGGCAGCACTCATAAGTCTATTTTGAAAAGACAATCTCGTGATATGACACTGAGCACCTGCACTCAACTTCTTTGGTCGACCATGGCGAGGCCTGTTCTGTGGAACCCGTCTTGAAAACCGCTGTATGGTTTTGGTTACCAGGCTGCAGCTCAGTTTCAGGGTGTTGGAAATATTTTTATAGCCTGAGCCATCTTTATGTGGCACAACTATTTTTTTTCAGATCTTCAGACAGTTCTTTACCATGAGGGGTCATGTTGGATATCCAGTGATCAGTATGGGAGAGTGCAAGAGCGATAACACCAAATTTAACATACCTACTCCACATTCACACCTGAGGCTTTGTAACACTAACAAGTAACTATAGAGATATTAACCCAAACCAAGTATAGGGAGTAAAATAGAACTAGAGCGCTTAAGGTAGAAAAAGTGTAAAATGCTCCGGAGAATGGGATAAGAGGAATTTTATTCTTTACATGTAACGCGGAGCGCGGAGCGCAGTCCGTCTGATGAAGCGGACTGCGCTCCGCGAAACGCGTTACATGTAGAGAATAAAATTCCTCTTATTCCATTCTCCAGAGCATTTTACGCTTTTTCTACCTTAAGCACTCTAGTTCTATTTTACTCCCTATACTTGGTTTGGGTTAATACCTCTATAGGTACTTCCCTACCATCTCCTACGTATCTTACACCGTTGGCGTCCTCGTGGATCCAGACGGTGGGAGTTGGACGAGAACTGCTGCTCCAGCACATCGGATAATAAACAAGGCTAATAGCGTGCTGTACCGTGAATTTGTACAGCGCACAAAAGGTGAGCACTTGATTTTTTTCCATATTTTAGTGCATTATTCCATAGGATCCGATCTTGCGCTTTTTCTCTTTGTAGTCTTATATTTCCCTAAACCTGGGAAGTATATTGTTATTACTAACAAGTAACATAACACAATGGAGGAAAATGTCAAAATGGGCACAATTTTCCATTTTCACTTAGGGGTGTATTCACTTTAGTTGCCAGGGGTTTAAACATTGATGACTGTATGTTGAGTCATTTTGAAAGCACACTAAATTCACACCATTATTCAAGCTGAACACTGACTACTTTACATTGTACCAAAGTGTCATATCTTCAATGTTGTCCCATGAAAAGATATAATACAATATTTACAAAAATGTGAGGGGTGTACTCACTTTTGTGAGATACTGTAAACATTAATTCTATTCAAATTAAATGACCAAAGTTAAATCAAGAAAAAAAAAAGGTTTACTCTAGAGAAATTCTATTGATATGTATCTTTCAGGCCAATAGTTTTTATTATAAAAACATACCAACATCATATGGTCTGTGCCATGGTTCAGACTCCCTGGAGACAAGAGGTGGATCCAGTGGTCACTGTCAGGAGTTGGCATAACCTTCGGGGCTCTTAGTATTCACCAGAGCCTACTGCAAAGCAGGTTGGGCTTCCCTCTGGGGAACCCCCAGAGTTACTACCACCAGCAAAGGTCCTCGAGGTGATGGCTAACATGCTATCAAGCATAGTACCAGAATGTAAGGCATAAACATGTTGAGGGAAAGGCAGGTGGTCAGGGCAGGCATGATAAAATCGAAGTCAGATCCAGGCATATAGTCAGGGCAGGCGGCAGTCAAAGCAAAGTCAGGAAACGTGGGAAAGGGTTGGCAACAGAAGAGCAATCAGAACAACGCGCAGGAGTTGGAGTACAGACATACAACACCATCAACTGGGCAAGGAAGTACAGGGGAGGTCTCCATAACTAGGCAAGTGCAATATGTGGTTGACAATAGAAACCACTGAGCAACTTATGCTGGCTCTTTACTTCAGGAAGAACCAACACAAGCACCCACTAGAGGATGGCTGCAGCAACAACAGTAAGAGGAAGCAGCAGAGATGGGACAGTCGGGGGAGGTAAGTTGGGTAGTAATTGGCTGCAACATGATTGCGCAGTCATATGGCCAGCAGGAAGTGTATTTGCCCGTTTCTTGCAGAAGATGTCCTCAAAGTCTTGGTAGTGTAATGGGAGCTTGGAAATGGCAGGGTAGAAGGCCAAAGATCCAAGGTTCTGACTAGATGAGCTGGATGAGGGACCAAGAAGCAAGAGGTGAAGCACTGATCTTCACAACGTGTCACTTTGCCGGTTCTCCAATCAATTCCTGGACTGTGGGTTTGCAACCAAGGGAGTCCCGGAAGCAGTGAACTGGAGGTGCAAAGGAGCTCAAAGAAGGAGATCTGGTCTAGTATTCCTACATGCAGAGTGAGAAGTTTTGTGCAGTACTGGATGGATCATGAGAGGATCTCCCAATTAACAGAAAAGACAGATAGAGGCTCGACCAGGGATGTCACTGGTAGTTATGCCTGGTAACCTAGGATGGATGAAGTTGTCCACAGAGTCAGAGTCCATGAAGGCTGCAACATGGAGACTGTAGCTGGATGGAAAGATTAGATTTACTGGCATGGTCATATGTAGAGAGGGAGAATCTTCACCCAGGGTTGTCTCTTGTCTGAGGCTTAGGCCCTGGATTTTCCTGGATGGACCAGACAATCCTTCAGCTGATGTTGTTTGGCACCACAGTGGAGGCACAGGCCCAAATTTTGCCTGCAGGTTTTTACATCCTTGGACAGACGGGCCTTACCAGAATGCAGCTACCAGCATCTTGTCATTCCAGGTCAACTCAGAGGGTAAGGTTCGGAATTGAACCTCATATTGACCCAAGGTGGAGTCGCTCTGACGAAGTAGGAGCAGTGATAAGTCAGCGGAAGAGGTCCAATCAGGCACTTCAAAGACCTTGTAGAAGGCTGCAAAGAAGTTCGGCAGGCTAAATGTGAGGTGATCCTGCCAGTCCCAGAGAGGGATAACTCATTTAAGCGCTTTGCTGGAAAGCAGAGAAACGATGACTGTTACCTTCACTTAGTCACAGGCAAACCGGTGTGGATGGTGCACTAGTTGAAACCATTGCAGGTCTTGGGATCTCTACTGTAGTGAGGTGGCAGAGGCAGGTGTAGACCAGAACTAGCTGGAATTACGGTGGCAATACAGCAGGTACTGTTGCAGTAGCATCGGCAGCGATGTTTTGGACATCTGGCAGAGGCAAGTTGGTGGGATCCATGGCCTAGTTGTACTGTCACGGTTCAGACTCACTGGAGACAGAAGGTGGATCTGCTGGTCACCGTTGGGAGTTAGCATAACCTACGCCAGGGTTCGGAGTCTAAGGGACCCCCAGTATTCACCAGAGCCCACGACAAGGCAGGGTGGGCTTCGCTGTGGGGAACCTCAGGTCACGACCCCAGACAAAGGTCCTCGAGGTGATGGCCAATATGCAGTCAAACATAGTACCTGAATGTAAAGCAGAGACATTGTGAGGGACAGCCAGGTGGTCAGAGCAGGCAGCGTACAATCCAAGTCAGGTACAGGCATATGGTCAGGGCAGGTAGCAGACATGGCAAGATCAGGAAATGGAGTGAAAGGTTCGTAACAGAAGGCCAATCAGAACAACATAGAGGAGTCAGAGTACATACATAACACCAACAACTATTCAAGGAAGTGCAGGAGAGGTGTCCTTAAATAGGCAAGGACAATATGTGGTTGGCCTTAGAAACCACTGTGCTGCCACCTGCTGGCCCTTTAATTCAGGAAGAAGCAATGCCCGCTCTAAGCCACAGCAAGCAGCAGTAAGAGGAATTAGAAAAGATGGGACAGCATGCTGACAGGGAGCGGGGTGAGGTAAGTAATTCTATCCCAGGGTATGGGATGATTTTCAAATTTTCAATCAGACATATAGCCTTACCTGTTGTCACCGCCTTGCCCTCTCACATGAATCAGCTAAGAAAAGACACTGTCACAAGAAGGATTAACAGTACTTTCCCTGCTAACCTGTTTCAGAAGCTACTTTTGGTAGTGTTCCTCTTGGTGAGAGATTGATGACAGCTGTACATGCCTCTACAACTCACTTTGCCTGGTGAACATACTTTCAGATTGGGTATATAAATGATCTATAAGAAGAAGAATTTGTATTTGTCCCACTATCTACCCCATCCTGACCAAGCTGTCAGGAGGTTTTGAGAGCATACACGTCCCATTTTTTTGGCCCATGTTCACAGCTTGATTGCTGGACTAAACTGATCCATGAAGCTGGCAACTCTGGCCTTTATGCTAACTGGGAAAAAAATTCACAAGTGCAGCTAATTGCAAAAAGCTTACATACCCCCACTGCTAGGGGAACAATTAGATGAAAAACTGCACACCAACTTGACACCTGTTCACACCAGCATACATAAAAACTGCAGTATAATGCATGGGGAGATTACACAAATGCAAAAACACCAATAAAACAACCACTCACACACTCTCACTGCATAAGGGGGGGGTCATTGCTGGTACTATAATTGCATATAATAAGGCAATACAGAAGGGTGCCATAAATACAGATACGTGTGGTACACCATGCTGGCTTACAACCTATTAGTGACACCCATACTATTAGATTAGGCGGGCTGCCCAGCACTTTCTAGGTGTCCAACACAAAACACAGGCACCCTCCGCTCCCCAGCACTGTTGGGCAGATAAAAAATATGACATACTGGAAAAATGTTAAATATGAGGTATTAGTTGGTATGGGGGCCCCAATACACAAGCTCACAAGCCTCGTCACGGCTCCTTATGTCTTGTGAGTCCCTACGCTAACACTTTACAGAAAAAAAACATACAAAAAATGGGACATTACTTACTCAAAAACCACCACCATTTTTTGTCATGTTCACAGCTTGATTGCTTGCCTAAACTGACCCCAGAAGCTGGCAACTCTGGCCTTTATGATAACTGGGAAAAAATTCACAGGTGCTTTTGCTCTGAAATTAGCTGCACCTGTGAATTTTTTCCCAGTTAGCATAAAGGCCAGAGTTGCCACCTTCTGGGGTCAGTTTAGTCCAGCAATCAAGCTGAAGGAGGAAGGTCCGTCATAAAATCCATGGAGATGTGGGTCCACAGACGTTCAGGTACAGGTAGTGGGAAAAGTTCACAAGGAGGACGAGTTCTGGGAACCTTTGCCTGAGCGCAGACTTCACATAGGATGTGAGATGTAAGATGCCACATAGGCCTCGACATCACGAGCCAACAAAGGCCACCAGTAAATACGAGAAATCAGCCTTTTTGTGCCAGACACTCCAGGTTCTCCAGATAACACAGAGTCATGAAATTATTTTAATAATTGTAGCCGTTACTGACTGGCAACAAAGATCTTTGAAACAGGACAATCAACAGGTCTCATATCCTGGGGGGTCTTGGTCAAAATGGCCAAATCAGGGGAAATAGCTGAGACAACAGTCTCCTTGGGCAATATTGGTACCTGATCCTCCTGGGAAGTGTGGCTGGCACAGAAACTTCTAGATAGCGCATCTGATATGAATTCAACCTTTTAGCACTCTCTAAAAAGGTGAGGTTCTTATGATCATTAAGAACCGTGACTTGATGCTGGGCACCATTCCTCGAAGGCCCACTTAATAGCCAACAACTCCCAATTCCCAACGTCATAATTCCTTTCCGCCGAGGAAAATTTACATGAAAATAAGGCACAAGGGTGAAGGTTAGTCATAGCAGCGGATCCCTGAGACAGAACCGCCCCTGCACCATACTCGGAAGCATCAAAGTCGACGACAAAGGGTTTGCTATGATCTGCTTGAATCAACACAGGAGCTGATACAAAACACAGGAGCTGATACAAAGCTGATACAAAACACCAACATCTTGAGCTCAGGAGTACAATGTTGAATCGTGCCCCTAGCCAGTGGAGTAGAGTCAATAGCCACCACCCGCAGGGAATCAGATAGAGGTCTCTAAGGTATGCCCAGACGTTTGGCAAAGGACACGTCTATAAAATTGGATGCTGACCCAGAATCCACAGGACAGAGACAAGTATGAGACCTTAACTGGGAGCAGCAATTTTTTGGATACAATTGGAAATACCTGTTCACCGAGGTGACCTTCCTGCAAATCAGCTAGGCGCTGGAGTCTTTCCGGCCTGGTCTTCCTTTTGGAGAACTCCCTGATGCCGTGTCCATCCTCGCCACATAATCCCTGGATACGCCGAGACGTCCTACGGTCGCTGGCAGCAGTTGCCGAAGAAGCCCCCACTTGCATGGGCTCCTTGGAATTTATATCGGAAACAGCGGGTGTAGAGGGGTGGACCGCCGGGAAGGAAACCTTTTCCCGACATCTCTCCCTAAAACATCTGTCCAGACAAACGGCTAGAGCCATAGCCTCATCTAAAGTACCAGGGGTAGGGTAGGTCACCAACATATCCTTGACTTGGTCGGCTAACCCTAATCTAAACTGACATCTAAGAGCTGGGTCGGCGAAATTCAGAGCAATACTCCTCCACAGTCCTTTTACCGTGCCTCAAGGTGGTCAGTGTAACGATTCTGGAGGTGGATCCACTGGACCACCGCAGGCGATGGCGTAAGCCCCTACCAGGGAGTGGAATCTAAGTGGGACCCGGTTTTCACCAGAGCCCGCCGCAAAGCGGGATGGTCTTGCTGCGGCGGGTGTCCACCAGGTCACTACCACTGGCGGGGCTTGCCTGCGGTGGCGGCCAAGGGTGCAAGGTACAGGAACGGCAGGCAGGCTCGTAGTCGAGGACAGACAGAAGGTCAGGACAGGCGGCTCTGGTTCGTGGACGGTAGACAAGCAGGTGGTCGGGGCAGGCGGCAAGGTTCGTAGACGGTAGACGTAGCAGAGGGTCGGTACACAGGAAGGCAATACTGGAACGCTCAGGAACACTTTCACCATGGGTAAGAACACCAAGGATCCGGCGAGGGCCGGCAGGAAGTGACCGGACTAAATAGGAGCAGTGCCCGGCAATGAACCAATTACCGGCGCACTGCCCCTTTAAATTCAAATTGCCGGCGCGCACGCGCCCCAAGGGGCGGAGCTACGCTCGGGGACACGGAAGCAGCCTGAGCAGGAGCGTGGCCGGGTAAGTGCATGCCGGCGGGGACGGGGAGGCAAGCGGACCCCGAACCCGACGTGAGGGACGGGGCTCCACTCAGTGCAGGAGCACGGGCGCACCTGCGACCCGGGACAGTGGTCGCAGGGGCATCCGTGACAGTCAGCTGAGCCTCGGCCACAGCTTCCCTATCAGGGTCATCAAAAAGTATGCCAAGGAGACCAAGAACCTGTCCACAGAAGACAGTTCTGGCGAATCAGGTGGTAACGAAAATGCCCACTCCTGGGGGGGACCCTGAAGTTGGCTGAGTGTTCCCTAGCCCTGACAGTAAGCCAGCATGGTGTAACACACGTATCTGTATTTATGGAACCCTTCTGAATCCCCTTATTATATGCAAATGTAGTACCAGAAATCACCCCCCTCATGTCTGAGTGGTTGTTTTATTGGTTTTTGTGAATTTATGTAATCTCCCCATGCATTATACTGCGGCTTTTCTGCATGCTGGTGTGAACAGGTGTCAAGTTGGTGTGCAGTTTTTTTATCTAATTGTTCCCCTAGCAGTGGGGGTATGTGAGCTTTGCTCTGCAATTAGCTGCACTTGTGATTTTTTTTCCCAGTTCCCAGGAGGAGAGGCATTTAAAAGGAAGATATTTTGCAGCTCAGTGTGTTCTGTGATCTTCAATTGAGAAAGCATTGTTTTTTACCACTTTTATGGCCAGCAGACCTCTAATAAGAGTTGGAATTGTCCCTCTGTTTTCAGTTCTATTGCAATCACTGCGTGTCAGTGTTCCCAAAAAAACGGCATAACTTATCCCTATAACTTTTACAAATTTTAGTCCATTAGCTCTTTTCGCATATACAAGAGTTATCAAATATGATTTATAATATTTTGTAAATACGTAGAGTTTGTTGGTTCTAACTTAGCTTAGTTGCACCAATCAGTGTGGACAAAGTGTATGCAGTCTGACACTGTGCCTTAGTCCCGGGAGAACGTCCGCATGCAGGAAGAGGGCTTCTTCTCCACTCAAAGTGAACAGGGACGGACAATGAACATGGTCGAGAATCAGTGATGGTCCATGGCCTCCAGGCAACATGTTCAATCTGGTTGTGAAAAGGCCGAAGTTGAGGATCCAGAACCTGTCCAGGAAGTCAGCCTTTTCATTTTGAGGATCAGTTGAGTAAAGCTTAACACACATGCTCCCCCGTGGACAGTGATGCTGACATGTTAACCGACTGTATGCGAACATGAGAAAGCTAAGTTTATCCGGTGGAATGGTATCCCCTGTGACTTTTGGCATCACTGAGACACCTACGTCTGAGCGTTTACATTGAGCAAGGTTATGTATGTATTTACTATTAACGCATTTTTTGTCTGGACAGCTGAAAATTGTTCAATTGGATGTAGTTTTTGTATCGTTGGTATCTGCAGTGGGGTAATGTGAGTGCTTTGCATAGCTGCTTTGATGTTTTTTCCTAGCATGTCTACAGGAGGAGCTTGATAAGGAGCAAGTCTGTGTCAGTCAGTACGGATTAAGAAGCTGCAGATGACTTCGAAACGCGTCAGTATCTGTAGGATAGGCAGGGTCTTACTTTATGGCCCCAGCTGATTGCTGGTTAGTGAATTTTGATTTTGTACCATCTGGATGTTTAAAATTTTTATTTCAAATTATTGGGTAGTAGACATTGTAGCGGCACTTGGACTTCTCCTTGAACTTATCCCTATAACTTTTAAATAGTTTTAGTCCGTGCGTCTGTTTGCCGCATATAGCTCAGTTGTACGCAAATTGTGTTATACATATTTGATAGTAAATTACGCCTGTAGTCAGCTCCTGCACCAATGTCGGCCTCCTCCTCCACCACCACCAGCGTCTCAGCCTCCACAAGTGCTGCACCATCATACCACATGTGTAGGGCACAGAGGTGTCATGCAGTTCTACAACTGGCTTGCCTCGGCGAACGAAGTCACACAGGGGAGGAACTGCTCCGCGTCATGCAGCAAGAAATCGATGTGTGGCTTTCTCCGTGCCAACTGCAAATCGGAACCATGGTGACGGACAATGGGAGGAACATGGTGTCCGCGCTGCACCGAGGTGGGATGGTCCATGCGCGCTGCATGGCGCACATGTTCAATCTGGTTGTGAAAAGGTTCCTGAAGTCTTCCACCGATCTTCAGAACATTCTGAAAATGGCCAGGAAACTGTGCATGCACTTCTTCCATTACTACAAAGCCAGGCATACCCTCCTCGAGTTGCAGTGGCAGAACGGCCTTCCCCAACACACGCTGATATGTGATGTTTCCACCCGTTGGAAATCCAGCATGCACATGTTAGACCGACTGTATGAACGAACAGAGAAAGGCCATTAATGATTTTTTGATGATCCAGGTGGACAGGAGTACTCCCCTGTGTAACTTGATGTCAGCCAGTGGCAGCTCATGCGTGACACCTGCCGTTTGCTGAGGCCGTTTGAGGAGGCAACGTTACTTGTCAGTCGCTAGGACTACGGGATGAATAACGTCATTCCACTGCTTCATGTCCTGGAACAGATGCTGAAAAATCTGTCTGGACAAGGGACTGGAGATGTGGCGACTACATCTCGCGGGCACATGAGTCCGGTGGGGACTGAACTGAAGGATGATGAGGACATTGGAGCACAAGCATTGTCTGGTGAAATGAGTGGATTTTCTACCCAGATGACAGGAGAGGAGGAGCAGGAGCAGCTGGAGGAGGTAGATGGAAATTAAGAAGACGAGGCAGATGACCCCCAAGCACCGTGGCAGTATACAGTGGAGATGGAGGCAGGGAGTCCCTCAGAGTCACTTGCGCACGTGGCCCGCAGCATGCTGATTTGCCTGGTTAGTGACAGCCGAATAGTCACCATCCGGCAGAGGGATGACTTCGGGCTCTCCACCCTCTTGGACCCTCACTACCGGTCCAAAATGGGAGCCTTTTTTCCAGCTGCTTAGAGGGAGGACAAACTCAAATACTATACAGAAATCCTCCGTAGTCAGTTGGCCGCTGCCTATATGCAGCATGGTCCATCCTCTGATAGGTGTCACAGGGGGGTTCCTCAGCGCTCACGTACCACTGCCACATCTGCTGTAAGAAGGTGGGGGGGTAGGAGCAGTACCAGCTCCATCAGCAGCTACCTAAGTCTGGAGTTGCTGATGAGCAGCTTCCTTCACCCGCCTAGTGAGTAGGGCACTCACCAGCAGCAGCAGCAGGACCTGGAGCATTCCCTGAACCAACAGGTGGTGGCCTACTTGGACAGCACTCTGCCACCCCAGTTAGAAGATCCGCTGGACTACTGGGCAGCCAAACTGGATGTGTGGCCACAACTTGCAGAGTTTGTAGTGGAGAAGCTGTCCTGCCCGTCCAGTAGTGTGGCATCAGAGAGGGTGTTCAGTGTGGCGGGGGCCATCGATACCCCAAGGAGAACCCGCTTGTCCACCGGAAATGTGGAGCAACTGACCTTTGTCAAGATGAATCAGACGTGGATCGGCCAGGATTTCCAAACACCAATGCCTTAGGCATCAGATTACATGAGCCATGATGTCTCATCAAAACTTTGAGAAATAGGTCTGGATTCAAACTGCCTGCCTCAGTCACTATTCTGATGCCGCCACCTGCCTGATGCCACACATCTGCTGCCAGTTGCTCCATCTGCTAATCACCATATTTACCAGGGACTGGTATTTACCACCCCAACCTGGCTCTTGAGCCAACACTCTGTCATTGTGCCATCTTGACCTCGTCTCTGTCACTCAATTGCTGCCCGCTGTCTACCTCTGGCAACACTCTTGTCATGTGTGCCACATCTGTGACTCATCGTGCTGCTGCAGTCACCTCCACACTCTGTCATTGTGCCACTCTGTGGCCTACACCTGTTGGTGCCACCTCCAGAATTTGTCATTGTGCCACTCTCTGACCTCATGCTGTTGCTGCTGCTATCACCTCCACACTCTGTCATTGTGCCACTCTGTGGCCTGCTCCTGTTGGTGCCACCTCCAGAATTTGTCATTGTGCCACTCTCTGACCTCATGCTGTTGCTGCTGCCATCACCTCCACAGTCTGTCATTGTGCCACGCTGTGGCCTACTCCTTTTTTTTTTGCCACCGCCAGAATTTGTCATTGTGCAACTGTCTGACCTCATACTGCTGCTGCTGTTGATGCTGTTACCTCCACACTGTGTCACTGTGCCACTTTGTGGGCTCCTGATGTTGCTGCCACCTCTAGAATTTGTGATTTTGCCACTCTGTGGCCTACACATGCTGCTGCCAATTGACCGCTGTCTCACTGGAACACCCTGTGGTTTCCTAATGCTGTTTCCACCCTCACCATTCTATGACTATGTTTAGTTTTCCCTTCTTTTCACCTGTCAGAAGGAATGGGAAGGATCAGGATTGTCTAGCCAAAAGCAGGAGTGGATACAGAACACAGAAAACATGCAAATATCCCATTTACTGGTCATCTCTGTTTTGGAACAACTCCTGTTTATTTTTGGCTTTAGCAATACTGATGGATTATTGACTGATTGAAAGCGGACACTGACAGATGAAAGGAAGGGCAAAATGATCAGAGACGTCAACGCAAAATTACTGCCGACACCCTCTCCACTCATGCGGTGGGGCCTCTACATGTATCAGCGTTTAACAGAACAGGTTCTGTCATATTCTGTGACAGTTTAAAGCTCTATCCTCATTGAGTGACCCCTGCTGTGACATCCCCTTGCTGTGCTGCGACCTGTGGTGGCTCCAGGAACCTACTATTGTGTTCTTTGACGCTATTGTAGGATCTTAGCCCTCAGCTTGTTTTTTTTTCCAGCTGGTGCTGCATGACTTTATCAGGCTGCATTCCCGCTTCAGTTTTTTGGTCAGTTTTGCCCTAGTAAGTGCCCAGGGAATTGAAGAGTGAAGCGATTCTAATAGGGCGGCAGTCATGTGCGTGTCATACTAAAACACAGCATTGTATGAAGACCAAAACAAGCTCCCTCTGCGTTTTTAAGCATGACACAACATTCTACAGCACCCTACAAGCTCTCTGCAGCCAGGAAATAGCTGTTTTTAATGCGATTTGGCGCGAATTAATTAGGGTCGAAACGAATTTTGTGGGAAAATTCAGCGAACTCGGCAAATCGAATTTTTTAGAAATTCGCCCGTCTCTAGCGACTGACAGTTGTCATGGCGACCAGTACACAGCAACAATGTTGTGTACTTGCCTGCTTTGTAACAGCAATCTGAACTTTGCTGTTACAAATCCTCTATGGGGAAAACGTAAAAAGAGTGTAAAAGAGTGAAAAAAAGTATAAAAAGTGAAACTCAAACACAAAAAATAAAATAAAAACACGTACATCACCCTTTCCCCTTTACAAACGCCAATTGCCCCAAAAAAGATTTTTTTAAAAATAAAATACCCATATTTGGTATCGTCGAGTGCGTAACGACCCACCCTATAAATATTTCACATTAATGAACCCGTATGACGACCCATCCTATAAATATTTCACATTAATGAACCCGTATGATGAACACTGTTAAAAAAAAAATAAATAAAAGAAAAGTGATCAAAACTCATATAAACGCCAAAGTTGTAACAATTAAAACGTAAAAAAAGCAAAAAAAGTTCTTATACGTCTCTGTATATGGAAAAATAAAATAGTTATGGCTCTCAGAAGATAGCGATGCATAAGTATTGTTTTACACAATAAAAACACTTTAAAAAAAAAAGTGCTTCAACATTAAAAAAAAAAACGATATAAATTGGGAATCGCTGTAATCGTATTGAACCACGGAGTAAAGCTAACTTGTTATGGATACTGCACAGTGAGTGCAAAAAAATTATACCAATAAAAACTTCAACTCATCTCGCAAAAAACAAGCCCCTACACAGCTCCATACACAGAAAGATAAAAAAATAAAAAGAAAAAACACTACCAGGAATGTTGTATTGTGTTCCAAGTGCCTCACACAAATCTTAATAACAATTGATCAAAGCGTCACATGCACCCCATAATAGTACTCGTAAAAACATCAATTTATCCTGCAAAAAACAAGCCCATAGTCAGCTCCGTATACAGAATAATGAAAAAGTTATGGCTGTCAGAATAGGACAACATAAAAACGTAATTTTTTATAGAATTATTTCTATTGTCTAAAAGTAATAAGACATAAAAAACTATCTAAAATGTATATCACTGCAATTGTACCGACCCCCATAGTAAAGTAATCCTGTCATTTATCCCGTACGGCGAATGCTGTAAAAATGAAGCCCAAAAAACAATGTCGGAATTGCATTTTTTCCCCCCATTTTCATAGCCCAATTGTCAGGATACGTTCATTGGGACAGCCTTCCACCCGTTTAACTCAACAACCTGCGAGGGTTAATAGGTCTGGCCTCGGACCACACCCTGGGAGAGGTGCTGCTTCTGGGCCAGGAGTGACAGCTCCCAGGACCAATCGGAGGGCCCGGATGCCGCACCAATCAGCTGCGGGGGCGGTGTCCGGGCAGACCTTTAAAACCTCCCCAGTTCCTCCAGGAATTGCCTGTCAAAGGTGTTCCCTTGTGGTTTCCCTGTAGTCCTGTGTATTTTAGTCTTCCTGTGTTTCTGACCTCGCTTGTTTCCTCCGATTGTGTACTGCGCTCCTGACCGTGTTTGGACCCCAGCTTGTTTCTGACCTTCCACTTGGAGTACGTTTCTTGGCATATCCGTTACCGCACCGTTACCGACCCAGACTGATTCACTATGCGTTTTCCCTGACGGCCCTGCACTTAGCAGGGACAGTGGGCTGGGTGGCAGTCAGGGCCCACTGCACCTCCTCTGACGTGACCGTTTGACAGGCCGCCATTTGTCTGCTCTCCACACACCATGAACCCCATGATTGCAGTAGTAGAGCAGATGCAGGGGCTTACCCAGTTGGTCCAGGATTTGGGAAATGAGACTGCAAACGCAGGAGGGCCTCCCAAAAGGGGTAAACCCCCAGGCTGGGTGCCCTTCGGCATCACTTCCCCCTTTTTGTTGAACCCCCAATTCCCGTTACCCGAGAGGGTTTTCAGGGGACAGGAAAAGGGCCTTTTTTGTGGGTTTAAGGAGGGGAAAGCCTTTTTGGAAATTCCCCTCTCTTTTCCCCCTGTACCTCAGGTAAAGAGGAGCAGCAGGTGGGGAAATTTTTTTGTCCCTTCCCAAGGGGCCCTTCAGGAATGGGGTTTTTTACCTACCCCCCGACTCGCCCCAGTTTTTCCTTTAGTGGGACCTTTTGGTTGGGTTCCCTTGGGGGTTCTTTTTTTGGGTACCCCATAGGGAGGGGGGTGGCTGAGAAAAACACCTCACCAATCTAAAACAGGGCAAGAGGACGTTTGGGGGAGTATTGTTTTGGGGTTCCGGCATTGGGTGTTCTGTCAGGGTGCAATGGGCCCACCCCTTTGGGGCCAAATTCAATTGGGGTTAGCTGACCACCCCACACCAAACCTTTTCCAACCCCTGGAAAAACTTTATTGGGGGTATGGCTTTTTTGGGTATATGCTTGGATTTGGGCGGTTTAGGGAAGGGTGCCGGGGGAAGAAAAGTTCACTCCGCCCACTTCCCCCTTTCCTCCTTTCTGTCACCTTTCCAGGACCCCCCCAATTTGGGGATACCCCCCCCCCCCCCGGGGGAGCCCATGCAATTACGAAAACCCCGGGCTTTTCGGGCCCAGCAGTGACCACAGGATCCCCCGTCCATCCCCAAACAAGAAAGGGCCCCGCCAGAAACTCCCGCAAACCCAGGTGACTCCGGGGTGTCAAACCTTTGGCAAACGGTATTTCCTGGGGTCCAAAAAAGCTGTTGCTTCCAGTTAAGATTTTTTATCTTTTTGAGGTTGGGTTCCCGGGGGGGCCTTTGGGGGATTTTGGGTCAACCCCCAAACTTTTTTGGACGCGTCCCTTTCCCTTTTCGGGCTGAGCCCTTCCCCCGGAGGCCCCCATCTGATTTTTTTGAGGTTGGGGGCGTTTGATTTCCCCCCCATTTGTCAAAGGCAAGATCCCCAAAATTCACTCCTTTTGGTTTGGGTTTCGGGGGAAACTATGCACACTGGGGGGGGGTATTTCCCTTTTTACTGGGGGCTTACCTGCCGACATGGGGGTTTGGAGGGTTTGGGGCCCCCGGGGGTTTAGAAGCACCAAACCCTTTTGGGTTTTAAAGGGGAATTCTGGAGGGAATTTATTAGGTGGGGAAACAAAGCATTAATCAATGTCTTCCAATTTATCCTTGGGAAAGCGGAGTTGGCAGATTCCTGTTTTCGGCCCGGGAGGTTTTTTTTTAAGAGCCAATCTGAGAGATTTTCCCCCGGGATAAAGGTTCCCATGATTGTGCCACTGAATTATTGTCTGGGGTGAAATTTCCTAAAAAGGGAGGGGTTTCAAACTGTTGGTCCGGGGAAAACTTGCCATGAAGCAGTAATTGAAGAAAGTTTACAGAAAGGCCACATCCGGCCCCTCCTGTGTTGTTTTTTTTGGGGGGGGGGTTGGGTTTTTTTTTTGTCAAGAAAAAAAAAATGGGGGTTCCCCCCTTTTCATTATTACTGGAAAAATCAATAAGGTAAAAGGTTAAAGAATCCCAATACCCCCCAAAATATTCCCCCCTATTTCATGGGCGGGGACCCGCCCTTCCCGGGGCCCCCCCAAAAAGTCAATATATATCGGTTTCCCCCAGTAGTATCGTGGGAAAGTTAAGGGGGGAAAAAGCCAAAAAAGGGGCTTGGTTTCCCCCCGGCCCGTTTTTCATTTAAAAAGGGTGATGTGGGCCCTTTCTGCAGGGAAACCCATCTAGGCCAAAAAAAGGGTTTTTATTAGAATGAAGCGTCTCTAGGTGGGCGATGTTGGGTTTGGCTTTTTCCACTGTCAACGGCAATCAGGGAAATACTAATTTTTCTACATAAAAAATTTCCCAGGTCTATCCCTTTAAAACCAATGCGGACGTAGAGGGAATGGGCGAATGTCCTCTACACACGGGGCATGAGGGGGGCATTTCCATCTTTTTTATGGACAGAATCTGGGAAATTCCACTTTCTTGAGGCTTTGGGACAGGTTATTCAGAAGACCCGACACCTAAAAAATTATTGGGGTGACCCAAATGCAGTCCTCCCCACTAGACAGGATTTGGAAGAGGGGGAGCGGGGAGGGAAAAGAAAGGAAACCCCCCGCCAGTAAAAACACCTTGGCAAACCCTTACTGAACCAACAGGAATTGATAGAAAGTTTTGGAGAAGCTGCCCCCGGGGGCCCGGGGAAATAACCTACTCAACCCTCATTCCCCCCTGGCCCCCGCATTGACTTTTTCCCTTTACCCCCCTAGTACTTGGGCTCGGGTTAGAACGAGCCTTAATACAGACATGTCTCTCTGCCCTGCACCCATCCATTACTTTTGCAGAACAATCCCCTGAGGTTCGAATTCATCTGGGCTTTCCCAGCTCCCTGGCGCAAGACAAAGACTTTCAAACAACGCTAAGGGGATGGTGGTTAAAATTTTTCACTGTAAACAAGACCAGTTAGTTCAAACCCCAACGCTAGGGATGCGGGAAAAGGCGTTTTAAAAGGGATCTCATTTATATATCAGGGAATTTAAAAAACGTAAAATTGCGACAAATGAGATTCCTCAGTGACCCCCCCTTGCGACTTCTTATCGCCCTTTCTTAACCAACCCGCCCCGATCGAAAAAATGAATGGAAAAGGCAACACAGTCCTATGAAAATATGGTTGGGAAAAGGGAGGGCATGAAGCATCCAGAAAAGACCCCCGTTTTTTCAAGAGGCGACAGGCAGGTAAACTTTTTGCAAGGTTAGCAAGGGGGGACCCCCAAGTTGGCGCTGTAGCATAAAAAGGGACAGGGGGAATTTTAAAAACCATGGGGAAATTACTGAAATTTTTTTTAGTTTTACCAAACACTCTATACCGACGAAAATGGGGTGACGATTTGGGGAGTGAGTGGTTGCGGGACTTCGGTCCCTGCGTTGTCGGTTTTTGGGGTCCCTCTCAAAGGATAACTGAGAAGGCGATATCAGGGCCAAATCAGGCGGCCGGGGGGGGTTGGGGTTCTCGGAGAAATTTTTTAAAATATTTAAAGGGCCCGATCTCGCAAACTTTGGGGATCTTTTAAATTGGTTACCTGGTATGGTAATCTCGTTGATTAATGTTGATTTAAAATTAATAGCTAAAATACTGGCAGACGGGTTTGGGCCCTTTGGGATTCCCTGCATTTAATTTTTGGGTCGCATTAAATGGGTTTTGTGGAGAACGGCAACAGTAGCCAAAATTAAGAAAGTTCTGTCCTTTAGGTGATCGGGACAAAGAAAGGCCCCGGGGTGGCTCTTTTGCAGTAGATACAGAGAAAGCTTCGATTGTGTAATTGGGGTTGGCAAATCTAGTACTTGATAAAATAAAATTTGGGGTCCCTTAAGAACTTTCCGACACCTTGTATTAAATCCCCAACGGAGTCTGCTCCCTGGTTTTTTTGTCTCAGATTTCATACAAAGGGGGACAGCAGGGATGCCCCATCTCGCCTCTACTTTTTGATCGGTGGTGGAAATGTTTGCTCAATTCCCACTGTCTAGGTCCTTTTTTTGAGGGCATTCCAGTTGGAAAACAAAAATTAAACTCTCAATATTCGCCAACCTTATATTTTAATGGGGAAACCTGAGAGGGTATAGGGAAAAATTTTTTACCACTTGGTTTTTTTTCGTCATTTTTCGTTAACTCAGGATTTAGAATAACGAATCAAAGTCGGAATTTTTATCTCTCTGGGGGGGGAGGGGTTTGGGGGGGCCAATTGAAAAAGAAGGAAAAGGGGCCCAAGGGAAATATCACATATTTTGGGAATTAAAATAGAGCGCACCCCAATCTATATACCGTCTGAACTTACCCCCGCAAAACCAGCGAATAATAAAGGAATTGGAAGGGTGTCAGACACCCCTTATCCCTACTAGCTAGGTCACCTCTTCGTTTTGATGGGGTTCCAAAAAATTTTGTACCCACTTCCAACAATCCCAGTTTTATTAAGACATACTGACGTTAACAAACTAAATTCTGCCTTTGTTAAATTCATATGGTCCTCAAAAAAGCCCAGAATAGCAATACACAAACTTATGCTGCCAAAGGCTCATGGAGGAGTAAACTTTCCGGACATAGGCATTTATAACCTGCCGTGTCTTATGCGTCACTGCATAGATTGGATCCGGGGTACAGAATTTTATTCTAATATGGCCCTAGAGGCTGAAGTGGCGGCTCCATGGTCTCTGGCGGCACTTTTGCACACTAAATTTGCTAAAATCCCGCTCCAGATAAGAGGGAATATGCTGTTGAGAGACACAGTAGCAGCTTGGAAATCTAGCAGAAAACTGTGGAAATTACCCTAGATGATTAGCAAATATATGACCCTGTGGGGTCATCCCGAGTTCCCTCAGGGATTTGAAAACTAACAATTCAGGGTGTGGGAAGAGAAGGGAGTACAAAATTTTGGACAACTTTATGAAGCATTGTCGGGACAGATTTTTCCCTTCCAAGCGTTTAGAATGCTCCATGATATTCCGCCAACGCATTTCCTGAGTTACGGGCAAATATCGTGCTTTTTAAAATGTAGGCTAACGCGAACAGAAGAGACACTAAGATATAAGAGCCTAGATGGGTTCCTGACAAGTTCCGGAGGCAAACACCCATTGTCGGCTCTATATAAATTACTACGATAACCTGTCTGAAGTCACGGGGAACTCGTTATTTAAATATTGGGAGAAAGTGTTTGACATCCCAGACATACAGTCAAGGGTTTTTGATTGCTGGAGCAGGGTGAATAAATTGCTAACCTGTGAAAAGTGGAAAGAAACCAATTTAAGATCATCCACAAGGCTATATACGTCTATATACTCCGTCATCCCCGGATAGATTGACTGCCTGCCCAAAATGCTCCGCCAAGGGACCAGACATGATTCATGGAATGTGTCACTGCTCAGCGGATCGAGATTTTTGGATGCAAGTGTTGGGGTTACTAGATGGAACGGGAGGCGTAAAATTAGAACTTAAACCAGAAGTGTTACTATTCCACAATATTCCCCCAGCGGGAGTTGATACCTGCTTTATACATATATTCTTGATAGGAGCTAAGAGGTGTTTCCTGGAAAAATGGCTTGATGACAGTGTACCCTCCTCGGCTATGTTGGTTATTCAGGTCAAGATTTATATGTATATGGAAAAATGTATTGCAGAATGCATTAAAGACACACAATCTGACAAATTTTTTACACAATGGCAAACATTCTTGACAAAATTTATGTCTGACTCAGAAATTTCTAAGGTAATGGAGCCCTTTACAACTTGTAGTTGGTACCTGATGGCCGAGATCTCGGAACGCTGGGTAGGCTTAATGTCTCTGCGGGAACTCGCTCCCTAACAGACATCCCGACATAGAGAGCCTTACAGTGGGTGGTATAAATAGTCAAGTACCTGTAAGAGTAACCCTCTATGTACCGAAAGCCGCACTTACACCCCCCTTCACTAAGAGTACAGCACAAAGCCAGACTTTACTTTACTAACTAGTAAATTTAGAATCAGAAGAGCGACAGTACCGGACAGGGTTGACGTCTCTCTTTTTCTATCCCATGTACATGAAGTCTCTTTAAAGCTTCCTGAAATATCTTGTTTAGTTTTAGATATGTGTTTTTTATTAGATAAAGTATTTCATTGCGGTCTATATATCTACTTTTGGTTTTAACATGCACTGCCTTGCAGTCCTGAGAGCCAATCACTACTTTGCTTCCGGGACGGGTTGGGAGCAAACGAAGGTAAGGCTTATTCTGCCACTCACCAGAGGCTCTCAAGCTGGAACGCTGTATGCCGATACCGCATCCTAATTGAGCAAGCAAGGAATATGGGTGAGAAAGAGATTTAAGAGATAAAACCAAAATATTTTAAATGGCGCAGAAACGGACATAGAAGACTAGGTCGTCCTCACCCTAGCTCAATGTCCGATTACAGCTTTCTCACCCTGAGAATCCCTAATTTAGGGGGGTCTTATTATGCATAGAAGAGAGACTTCTGCTTGATATTGAGACTTAGACAAGCTGTGTGTTAACTTTTGTAACTTTATTGAAGTGTTCAGAGATGAAAAACTGTGTATTTATTTTTCACGCATGCAGTGCTGTAACTTTGCTTTAATATGTTCCAAATGTTGGAAAATTTATAAAATATGTTTGAAAAAAAAGAACCATTACCCCTTACCTTTTGATTCCCGACCTGTTCAATCAAATACAGAGGGCAAAGTGGTTCTCCAAACTGGATCTCAGGGGGGCTTACAATCTTATTCGGATCAAGGAGGGGGACAAATGGAAGGCTGCATTTAATACCCCGGAGGGCCATTTTGAAAATCTTGTTATGCTCTTTGGGCTGTGTAATGCTCCCGCGGTCTTCCAGAACCTTGTAAATGATGTTTTCTGAGATCTCATTGGTCACTGTATGGTTGTTTATCTGGATGACATCTTAATTTATTAGCAATATTGGTTGTCCCACGTTAAACACGTATGACAAGTTTTGCTAATCTTGAAGGTAAATCGTTTGTTTGTCAAACTTGAGAAATGTGTTTTGGGGGTTCAGGAGGTACTTTTCCTGGGATATATTTTGACTCCAAACTCATTCCGTATGGATCTCGGGAAGGTTCAAGTTATTCTCGATTCGGTTCTGCCGTCCTCCCTGAAAGCCTTACAGCGGTTCTTAGGCTTTGCTGATTATTATCGAAAATGTATTTGTAATTTTTCTGTTCTCGTCCGGCCATTAACTGATATGACTAAAAAGGGGGTTAATATCAGTAACTGGCAACCAGAGGCCTTAGAGGCTTTCGAAAAGCTCAAGCAGAGTTTTGTTGCAGCCCCAGTGTTGGTTCAAGCCGATCATACCAAACCATTGGTCTTTGAGGTAGATGCTTCGGAGTTTGGGGCGGTGGCAGTTCTATCTCAGTGGTCGGCTGCCTTAACCAATCTCTGACCGTGTGCCTTCTTTTCCCGTAAATTCTCCTCTGCCGAGAGGAATTGTGATATTGGGTACAGGGAATTATTGGCTATTAAGTGGGCTTTCGAGGAATGGCGCGAGTTCCTCGAGGGTGCCCAACACCAAGTCACGGTCCTGACCGATCATAAGAACCTTACCTTTTTAGAGAATGCTAAAAGGTTGAACCCTTGTTCTTTACTCGATTTAACTTTGTGGTTACATACAGATCCGGTTCTAAGAACGTTAAAGCGGATGCGTTGTCTAGAATTTTTTGTGCCAGTCACTCACTTTAGCATGATCCAGTGCCCATTTTACCTAAAGAGACCGTTGTCTCAGCCATCTCCCCTGACTTAGCCACGGAGATCTAGACACACCAGGATATGAGACTTGTCGATTGTCCCGTTTCTAAGGTCTTTGTCCCCACTCAGTTTCGGTTATTATTATTAAAAGTATTACATGATTCAGTGTTATCTGGACATCCCGGAGTGTCTGGCACAAACAGACTAATTTCCCAAAATTACTGGTGGCCGTCATTGTCCTGCGATGTAGGGGCCTATGTAACAGCCTGCGACACCTGTGCTCGGGCAAAGGTTCACAGAACTTGCCCTCCTGGTGAACTGTGCCCTTTTCCTATACCGGACCATCCGTGGACTCACATCTACATGGATTTTATGACCAATCTGCCTACCTCTGAGGGCAAGATGGTTTTTTGGGTGGTAGTTTATCGTTTTAGTAAGATGTGCCATTTGATTCCGTTAAAAGCGTTACCGTCGTCCAAAAAGCTTGCAGAACTTTTCATCAGACATATCGTTAAATTGCATGGGCTACCCGAAAATATTGTGTCTGATAGAGGAGTTCAATTTGTTTCTAGAGCGCTTTCTGTAAGGCTCTGGGTATCACCCTGTCCTTCTCTTCTGCCTTCCACCCTGAGATCAATGGGCAGATGGAGAGGGTGAATCAAACTGTTATGCAAAAACTCTGGTGTTTTGTTTCTGATTAGCAGGGAGACTGGGTGAAATACTTACCTTTAGTAGAATTCGCTATTAATAACCAGGATAGTAGCTCTTCTGGTGTTTCTCCGTTTTTCTGCAATTACGGCTTCCATCCTAGACATGCATCATTGTCCGGCGCTACATCTGATTATAGTGGGGTAGATGTCATCGTTAACGATCTGTGCACAGTCTGGGCCCAAGTTCAGAAGAACTTGGTGAATGCCCAGAACATCCAGAAGTGTGATAGGAGGCGCTTTTGTGCTGGAGGATTTAATGTTGGGAATAAGGTTTGGCTGTCTACCCCAAATCTTCATTTAAAGGTCCCCTCTGGTAAGCTTGCGCCGCACTTTGTGGGACCCTATGTCATTCTGGGGGTGATTAATCCAGTGGCCTACCGACTAAAGTTACCCTGGGGTTTCCGGGGACATAATGTTTTTCACCGGTCACTCCTTAAGAAGTACTTTCCATCCGCTATCCCCCCTGCTAAACCTCCTCCTCCGGTTAGGGTTAAGGGGGAGTTAGAGTATGAGGTGGCTCGTATTATTGACTCTCACAGAGTACAAAGGTCATTGCAATATCTCGTCCATTGGAAGGGTTACGGTCCTGAGGAGAGGTCGTGGGTTCCTGCTAAATCCATTCATGCAGAATCCCTCATTAAGGAATTCCATGACGCTCACCCAGAGAAACCCAAACCAGGATACTGCCAGGATACGTTCGTCGGTGCAGCCTTCCAAACATTTAACACAACGACCTGCGAGGGTTAATAGGTCTGGCCTCGGACCACACCCTGGGAGAGGTGTTGCTCCTGAGCCAAGAGTGACAGCTCTCAGAACCAATCGGCTGGCCCGGATGCCACACCAATCAGCTGCGGGAGCGGAGTCCGGGCAGACCTTTTAAACCTCCCCAGTTCCTCCAGGCTTTGCCTGTCAAAGGTGTTCCCTTGTGGTTTCCCTGTAGTCTTGTGTATTTTAGTCTTTGTGTTTTCTGACCTCGGCCTGTTTCTGACCTCGCTTGCTTCCTCCAATTGTGTACTGCGCTCCTAACCGTGTTTGGACCCTGGCTTGTTTCTGACCTTCCACTTAGAGTAAATTTCTTGGCTTATCTGTTACCGAACCCTTACTGACCCGAACTGATTGACTCTGCGTTTTCCCTGACGGCCCTGCACTTAGCAGCGTAGTATGTGTGATCGGATTTTATATTTTCTCTTTGTGATTGAAGATTCAAAAAAATGTTTACATAGCAGGGAAGAACAGTATTTACACAAAGGGAAATCACATCTAAAGATGCCTTTGGTTTCAGGTTCATTAATCACATGTTTTCACAACCTGGATGGAGCCAATACATTTAAGGTTTTGGCTTGACAATAAACCACTCCAGTGATGCGCCGGACCGGGCCCCGTCCCGCTCGGTGGGCGTGCCCAGAGCGCATTATGCGTTCGGGGGCATGGCTAACGGTGCGGAAGTGCGGGCGAGGTTATTTAAGCCCCACCCATCGGCACTGAGGAGCAGACAGCGCGGTGTGGGTGTAAATAGTCCCGCCCACCCGCCCTTTAAGGGGGTATCGTTGTTTGGGGTCAGAAGGGGAAGGTTCACATGTCATGGTGGCCGTAGGCGGCTGAGGTTCTTGGGGTTGGGATGAATAATTGGGGAGGGAGTCCTTCGGGATAGGATTCCCTCAGCATTTTGGTAGTGGGTCGGCCCGGCGAAGGAGGGCTCCTTCAGGGTGTTAGCCCTGAAGGAGCGAAATGGCGGAGCCATAAAGTATGGCTTTTTGGGCCCCCAGAGTACGGCTGGGGGTAATGGTGGTCGTTCCCTTCGGGAATTTTGGTCGCCGGGCCGATGGTAGCTCCAAGGACCTCGGCCCCATTGACGGTTGTGTCTTGGTTGTTAGGGATAGTGTTTTGGGGAGGTATATATATCTATATTTATATGATACATTGGTTAAATGGAGCCTTAGGTTTTGGGGTAAGGGTATGTGGCTGTACATATTCGCTTATATATATATGTATATATACAGTTAGGGAGTTGTTATTTATGTATTTATACTGGTTGTTATATTTATATGTTTGTATTATTAATAAAACGGCTGCTGTGGCCAATTCGTTCCAAGTCGGTAGTCAGTGTCGTCATTGGTGGGGCCACGGGAGTGGAGGGACAAGGGAAGAAGAAAGGGGAAAAAGGAGGGGGTGGTCTGGTGGTAAGTATGACTTGACAGGTTAGTAGGGCAAAGCTATCTCAGCGATGCCTCGGAGTCAAGGTTTTTCTGGAAGGAGAGCGCACTGCTTATGACCAGAGTCAAAGTGAGAGCAGCCTAATAGGAAACAATTGGTCAGAAGACTCTTGGTGTGACATGTAGTACTAGTGCAACACAAAGGGCTTCATGTATGAAAAATGGGTCTAAGTCTTTCTTTGTCCCCCATAGAAACCTCATGTGGGTTTTTACCTTCCTCTAGATCAACACTTTAGCACAATATGCTGAACTGATCTTTTTTTTGGCCTTACACACTACATTGCTATGTAACCCATCAGAGTTCCCCTTTCATTTCATATAATGCTCTGTAAAAATGGAAAGGGAGCTCTTATTGGTTGCTATGGGTAACAGAGAAAGTCTTACACCTAGACAGTTTTCATACATATCCCATAAAGTCTTTTTATTACTATGATCTAGTGTGGCGACTATTGTGATACACTGAGTAGCAATATTCCCTTGTCGGAGGGGCCTACCAAGACTATAACATCATACCCTTACCTCAAAGAACAGGGACAACTGCCATGTTAGAACTACCACCACCAACTTTTATATTAAAACTGTGCCTCTAACTGAGAACCACCAAGCACTGTTATCTTGTTTGTATTTTTATTGTAAGTAGCTCATCTTAGTTTAGTATCCCTGAGTTTGTAATTTAATGGTTTCTGTTATACTGGAACTCTTCAATCTCAAAAGTGAATTGATCATCATTAGGTCCGTTGCAATGCCACCACCAGTCCTATAAGGGTTAAACCCTGCAGATAATAATGTAGCTGCAAAACCATCACCCATTCAATCCAATTACACATTCCCAAGTTAAACATTGGTTACTTACACTACTGGTTTTTTTTTCCCACCTACCTTTTCTCCTTTGTGGTAGTGGGGTTTTGTTATACAGGCAGGAAAAAAGGAATAGGGGTTACAAATGATTAATATTTTAAGATAGATATTTTATTAGTTTTTTTACATAATGTAAACAAAGATGATATAACTGGGAGTGTGAATTGTGAAATATATATATCTTAGATCATTGTGTTTGTATGCATCTGAGCTTGAAATATCATGTTATGTTAATATTGCATACAGTTCTATACTGCATACTTCTGTAAACAGCGAAAATGAAAAGGGTTAATAGAGTCAATGGCATCTTGAAACCAAGTACTGTATTAGTAACTGTTTTGCTTTATGCGCTCTGACCGTAATTGCATTACCTTCCATATCACTGGACAAGAGCCTTAATAACATCCATTCATCAATATGAGCTTTATATTGCTGAATTTAATTTCATTATTTTCCTATTGATTATTTTATTGCTCTTTTTTATGTCTTACTTGCTTGATACTTTTAATCAGCGCTCAATTGTTTTAATATTTTATTTTATTAACTTCAACGCAAGTAATTCAAATGAACATGCAGGGTAACATTGCTATGAGAAAGTAGTCAAATAATTATTTTGACTTAACTTATCATATCTAGAGAGAAAGTGTTCAGCACAAAATTTAAGGTTGTTTTAACAATGGAATAGATTGAAGTGTTTGAACGAAAAAAGACCTTTAGATATGATTTACTTTTGGCTGTGTTTAGTGATGAAAATGGATCTATCTCCAAGCTGGACAAGCATTTGAAAGACCTTGTCACTTCCCATTGAATCAATGAAATGCTAGCAAGTAGCTCCTGCCATTTTTCATTTTCATCAATATGAATAGGGTTCATTTGGTCAGTGTCAAACACGAACAGTACAATGATATCTAACAAGGATGATGGACTCTCTGCAGTATGTCGTATCATCCCGGATGATACATTACCCCTGGAAACTTAAAGCTTAATGAGTAGGGGTCAAAGTCAAAAGATCTGGCTTAGTGACTAGTTGTTTGTAGACTGTTCTTCTTTTTATGTTTTAATGTGAGTATCAATTACTAATACTATAATCTGCCACTGCAGATATGTTATCAGAGAGTTAATGTAGAGCTACAAGTAAACCTAATAGTTTATTTTATGGTTATTTTGGTTGTAATATATAGTATAAACCTTTAAAAGGAATAATGCTGATGCAATATCTGTGTGATAGAATAAGAATCTCAAACCTTAATGCATGTAATAAATATTCTTTTATTTTCATGAGCTATAGAAAGCACTTACCTTCAAAACTATGTTATTAGATGGGGAATGATGTGGTCACAAGGGACATTGTGGCTGTCCTGAATGCTGATTCCAGTAATTTGCATGTAAATATAATATTTTCACAAATGCAAAGAGAAGAGATTTGATATATTTTTACCGAATTCGACTAAAATAAACTGTAGCTGTAAACTTCTAACCTTGCATCTGCAGTGTCATTTTCAGGCAAAAGTAATTTTCCCGCACTTATGAATTGCCATAATGAAATGTACTGCAAGTGCTAGATGAATAAAACATTTACTTTTGTGATGCATTTCATTTCGCCATAGGCTGGATATTTTTCGAGGAGATAATTCTGTGACTTTGTTCCAATAGAAATAAGGCAAACAATTGGAAAAAAATCTTCTGTCACCATTCTGGGAGTTGTGCCATGGAAATATGTTCACTCCAAAGGAAAAAAAAAAGGTATTGTTTTTAAGATTATCATTTTATTAATACATTTTCATATCAACCTCTAAAATTTAGATATTTAAATGACTAGATGGAACCCTGCAATATATGTATTAAATATATATTGATGTCTCTAGATATTCTATGATGGTGACTGTGATTGTACCTTTTCTGGAATTATAAAAGAGGAATCCATTGTGCTTCTACTAAAACCCAAAAACCAAAAAAAAACACATAAATGAAGAAAAATAGTAATTGATTTTCTTTATGCTACAAATAACAACTCCTTACAACCAAGGCCAAGATAATGGTTAGGCAAGTAACCAACTGTCTATGTCAGGAAGGTGGACGTATGGAGAGAAATCGTGAGCTGAGTCCACAGCATATTTGGCAGTTGATGGCTGCAAGTTCCACACAATACAAGCTTAACCTCCAAAAAAAACATGGCACAACTCCCATTCCAAGTAACTGGGGAGGCTGTAACCGCAAGCACCATAAACCAGGTTAAGGGCCAGGCATTTGCATTTTCTATGGGGCGTAATGGGGTAGCCATTTTCCCAATTTACTTACAGCACCAAAATGTCTTATCTTGGCCCTTCTTACAACTGTACCTTTGTCTATTAGTCAGGATTACAAAAAGATGTCTACTTTCTTTCATAAACAGCACCACACCAATCTTGGGTTATGTCTGGTATCGCAGCCAAGTTCCTTATAAGTGATTCTGACTGAGCTACAATACCAAACACTACTGTTGCTCAAATAGATCCATTTCCAGTCTGACACTGGTGTGACCAAACTTGTAAAAAAAATTCAGGTAAAGAATGTAGCAAGCCTAATTTTTTCTGTAATCTTATCCCTAACACTACCCTTGTCATGATCATGCCTGACAAACCCCCAGCTTCGAGTTCTGGTCTCCGGCTACGGCCGTTGCGACGAAAACCGTGGTTTTTAACATAATACTCTGTATTCTTAGTTACCAGTGTGAACTGAGTCCTTCCTTCCCTGTGTGGTAATTGATTCCTGGCCAACGCAGTATGTGAATACACACTGTTCTTAGAATTGTCAACATATGTAAACATATTTTTAATTAAGATTTTTGGAATTGTCAGATTTTTAAACTGTGAGTAGACAAATAACTACATTATTACTGATATATAGTAACAGAATTTAACATTTAAATCTGGAAATCAATATGGATATACAGTGCCAAGCAAAAGGGTAGCAAGGTTTTGAACTTTTACCTTTCAGGCTCCGCATCTCACCATCTGCTACAGTTTTGAACATGATCATTAGAGATGGGCGAATTTCTCAAAAATTTGGTTCGGTCACTTCGCCGAATTTTCCGACAAAATTTGTTTCGGTCCGAATTACTTCGGCACGAATCACGTTAAAAAAAAGCTATTTCCAGGCTACAAAGAGCCTGCAGGGTACTGTAGAACGTTGTGCCATGCTTAAATATGCAGAGGAGCTTGGTTTGGTCTTCATACAATGTTGTGTTTTAGTATGACACGCAGATGACTGCCATCACTCTTAGAATCGCTTCACTAGAAAATTCCCTGGGCACTTAAGAGGGCAAAACTGACCAAAAAACTGAAGCGGGAATGTAAGCCTATAAAGTCATGGCAGCGAAAGCTGGAAAAAAACAAGCTGAGAGCTAGGGGCAACATCAGTGACAGTGTGGAGGTGACGGGAGCAGCCACAGCAGCTTTTAGGTAGACAGGGACAATGAATTCGGAGGGGGCAAAACTGGGTAGGCCCCCAGAGTGGCACAATGAAAAAGTGGGGGAGGTCCCGAAAACGCCACAGAAAGCAGCATGGGCGGCGTGGCAAAAAGGAACATTCTGGGGGGTGGAAAAAACTGGAGGGGGGCCCAGAGTGGCACAATGACAAATTGTGGAGGGAACGCCCAGCAGCGGGCATGAGGTCAGACAGGGGGCAAAAATGACTTTTGGGAGGGGGGCAAAACAGTAGGGGCCCACGGGAGTGGCACAATGACCGGGTTGTGGAGGTAAAAAAACGAAAGCCCAGCGGCGCATGGGGTAAGACAGGGCAAAATTTGACTTTTGGAGGTGGAAAAAAAACTGGGTGGGAAAAAAGAGGGGGCAAAAAGAACAAGTGTGGGGGGGCCCCAACAGCAGCACCCTTGAGGTCAGACAGTGGACAATGACTTTTGGAGGTTGCAAAACAGGAAAAGGCCACAGGTGGCACAAGGGCCCACATTGTGGAGGGCACGACAGAAAGAGAATGAGGCCCGGGACAGGGGGCTTTAATGACATTTTTGGGAGGTGGCAAAAGGTAGTAGGAAAACAGGGTGGGCCAAGGGGAACAGTGTGTAGGGGGGGTTTAGAAAGGCCACAGCGCAGCTTTGGGGTTTCAGCCCGTGGCCCAATTGACTTTTGGAAGGTGGCAAAACGTAGTAGGCCACGATTTGGCCCACAATGACACATTGGGGGAGGGCAAGGAAAACCAGCAGCAGCATGAGGTCGCGGGGGCAAAATGACATTCTAAAAGGTGGCAAAAGGTAGTGGGCCACAGAGGGGAAAATTTGGACACAGTGTTTTTTGGGGGTTTCACGGTAGAAAGCCCAAAGCGCAGCAGGGAGGTCGGGGACGTGGCAAAAAAATGACATTCTGGAGGTGGCAAAACAGTAGTGGGCCCACAGAGTGGCCAAGGGACACAGAGTGGGGGTCACGACAGCAGCACCCTGGGGTTTAAAAGGCAGTGGAAACAAGGGAAAAGTGAAAGGGGTTTGGGGGGGGCCCAATCCCCAGCCCCGGGTAAAGATGGTTGGTTTGGAAAATGGAGAAACTGTCAGAAAGATGTGTGGTTTCGGGGGTGGCGGCATCGGGAATAGGGGCTGAGGCAGGTAATTTTAAACCCGACTAAAGTCTCACAGTTTGGGTGAGGCGTAATGGCTGGATGTGTATTGCGCCTAAGGCTTTTGGTGTGTGGAAATCCTGGCCGACCCAACGCCGGGTTTTCATCTTGACAAAGGTCAGTCTTTCCACTTTCCCCTTTGGAAAAGCGGGTTCTCCTTGGGGTAAGGGAAGGGGCCCCTCCCGAAACAAAAACACCCGCTTGATGCCCCACTATGGCCGGGTCGGACAGCTTCCCCAATGAAACCCCGGGCAATTTTGCGGCCACCCCATCCGTTTGGCTGCCCCAGTGGGTTCCGGATTTTTCTAACTGGGGGGTTGGCAGGGGTTGTCCAATTTAGGCACCACCTTTTGGGTTTTAGGGGTCTGTCCGGGTTTCCTGCTGTGCCCCAAATGGGGGCTACCCCCCTCATAGGGGGGTGAAGGAAAGCTGCTCATCAGTGACTCCAGACTTAGGTTGCTGTTTGATGGAGCTGGATCTACTATCCCCCCCCTTCCCCCAGCAGCCGCGGCGTATTTTTCCGTGGGTGAGGGAACCCCCTGGTCAGACCTGTCAGAGGAGGGACGATGCCGGGACATAGGGGTGGCCCCAAATGGGCCCAGGAGGTTTCCCTATAGTATTTGAGTTTTTCCTCCCTCTCAAAAAGGGGAAAAAAAAAACTCCCATTTTGGACCGGTTAGCGGGGGTCCAAAAAGGGGGAGAGCCAGAAGTCTCCCCTTTTCCGGATGTGACTATTCGGCTGTCACTAGCCAGGCAAATTTAGCTTGCTGGCGCCCTCTAAAAAGTGACTCCCAGGGGCTCCCGCCTCCATCTCCAATGTATACTGCCACGGTGCTTGCGGGTCATCTGGGCCCCGTCTTCCCCATCTCCATTTCCTCCTCCGCCCGCTCCCGCTTTCCCCCCTCTCCCTTTTCACATGGGTTGAAAAACCCCCTCATTTCAACAGAAAATTTCTTCTGCTTCCCTTTTTCCTCCCCCTTCTCCTCCCCCATTTCGTCCCCCTGGGAAATCATGTGGCCCCGAGGAAAGTAGTCGGGCCCCGCTTCCCAGTCCCCTGCCCAGAAAGTTTTTTTGCTCTGTTCCCGGAAAAGGAAAACAGTGGAATGACGTTTTTTCCCTCCCCGGGGTTTTGGGGATGACAAAAAACGTCGCCCCCTCGAATGGCCTCAAAAAAACGGCAGGGTTTTCACGAAAGAGCTTTCCCCTGGTGGGCACAAAGTTAAAAAGGGGAGTACTTCTGTCTGCATGGTCATCAAAAAATCGTTAATGGGGCCCTTTTTTGTTTTTTTTACGGGCGGGCCAACATGTGCCGGCTGGAATTCCAAAAGGGTTTGGGAAAAATCGATATCAGAGTGTGTTGGGGGGGAGGCCGTTTTGCCGCTGCAACTCGAGGAGGGTGTTCCTGGCTTTGTTTCGAATGGTTAAAATGCATGCACAAATTTCCTGGCCCTTTTCAGGAAAAGTTCTGAAGATCGGGGGAAGGGGCTTCAGGAAAACCCTTTTTTACAACCAGATTGAACACCCTTGGGGCCCAAAAGGGGCGCCCTGGGCCATTCCCCCCTCGGTGCAGCGTGGACACCATGTCCTCCCCTTGTTTGTCCCATGGTTCCGATTTTCAGTTGGCCCCGGAGAAAAGCCAAAAATCGATTTCTTGCTGCAAAGAGCAGTTCCTCCCCTGTGTGACTTGTTCGAAGGGCAAAACCGGTTGGTTTGAATGCGTGACACCGCTGTGCCCCAACATAGGTTTTGATGGAGCAGCCTTGTGGAGGGGTGAAAATTGGGGGGGGGTGGGGAGGGGGAGGAGCGGACTTGGTGCAGGAGCCGCAGTTTTTACAAAAAAGGAGGAGAAACGGGGGTCCCTGTCCAGTTGTTTTTGGGGTGCCTGGGCAGGAAAACCCCATTTACCCCGTGGGCCGTAAAGGGGAATTTTTAAATGGCCCCGCCGTAGTTACAGCTCCAGACGGGCCCCGTGCCGGGAACCCCCGGAAAACTGTAGGTCAAGGACTGGCCAAACCCTTTTGTTTTACCCTAAATTTTTGAAGTGTTTGGGACTGCCTTTTTGGAAAAAAAATTACGGGTTGGAAAATCTCCATTCGGCTCGGCAAAAAAGCCATTAGTTCTCTGAAAATGTGCAGAGGGCCACCATTTTGGAAAGGGGGGGGACTGCAAATACCAACAAATTGGACAGGTCAAACTTCTGCCCCTTAGGATGGTTTGGGGACGCATATTTTTTGTCTCTTTGCAATCGCCTCGCTGAAAGACTGCGGGCGCATGAGTAGCGAGGAGCAGGAGCATCGGGAAACCGGGGAGATGATGTCAAAGAGAAACAGCTCCCTTCTGCAGAGGTGGTGGAAGCCTTGACTGGCTGCAATGGCATGCGTCCCCTGGCTGTGCTGCTGCTTTTGCTGCGACGGCAGGATGGACCACCACATCTGACCCACGTTTCTCCCAGGCCACCGGATGGTAAATGCATTGTTTGAGCAGGCCGTGGGGGCCAACGTTAGCTCCTTGGCCACGCTTCACTTTCTGCCCACAATTCTACATATACCCATATTCGGGTCCTCCTTTTTCTTAGCAAAGAACTGCCACACCGCCGAGTAGCTGATTTTACCGCCAACGTCCGCACTAAGTGACTACTGCCGCCGCTGCCTCACTGGCCCCTGTGCCGCTACTTTCTTGGACCTGCGAAGCGGGTTTTTTACCCCGTGGCCATTTGGCTCCCGACCTCACACTGCTGCTATCCTGCTGACTCACGGCCACACAACCCATTTTGGGGCTGCGCCACTGCCTGACGCGCAAGCGGACGCCCTCTTCTCCTGACGATGATGAAGCCCTTGCCTCACCTGGCTCCCAAGTGCGGTCGGCTACATCATCTATTTGTGTTTCATCGTCACTGCTGTCCTCATCACCGGTCTTGGTATGCAGGGGCTGACCCCTCACAAAAATGACCTCCCATGCCACTCCCCACATCTATACTTTGCCGCTACTGCAAGAAGCAGGATATTGGCCCCATTTTTTCCCGCTCCCAAAGTAGCTGCTGACTGCCCTCTCAAATTGTTCATCCTCGCTATATAGTGGCGCTGAGCCCAGACCATATAGTTGATCTCTGGCTGGGGAAACCGGATGCGACAGGGGCCGGTTGAGGACAGGTGAGGGCCCGCTGACCCGCTCCTGGGCATCCAACTAAGGGTTGTGTCTGACGTTCCCACCGAATTTTGGTTTGGGTTGTCAGATGTCATCTGGGAGAAGTGGAATTGACCTAGTCAACCAATCAAGAACCCTTGGGTTGCTAGTCAGCACACGGCCGCTAGATGACAGCGGCAGTTGTGGCCTCACCGAGTGACCCCTGCTGCGCCTTGTGTCTGCAACCTGGGCCTGGAATGTTTGTGCCTCTGCCACTCGCAGGGAAGAGCCTCCCACCTCTCTGTCTGACATACTGTTTGTTCTAAAAAGTACAGACACTGTTTGATGACGATATGTTATATGATAAAACAACCCTGTATTTGACTTCCAAATGAACCAACTAAAAAGCTTGGGTAACCCTTGGATATAAAATTCGCCTCCACAAATGGGCAGGAAAAATTACTTGTATGTGCCGTTTAAAAACTCTGTGTATTTTACTGAATATAAAAGCACAAAAAGGGTCAATTAACCTTCGGATATGGAAAATTTTGCTACAGAATTTCTTCTGTGGGGGTGAAAAAGAAAGTTTCTTTAACTGAGTACAACTGCAGAAAAACACTTAGTTAAAACCCTGGATGTAAATTGCACCAAGAATTGAGCAACACAAACTAGCAGCTTTGTAGGGGTTAAATGGCGTGTTTTTTTATGCTACACAAAAAGAGGAAAATTTGTGATTAACCTTCGCTTGTGAATTATGCTACAGGAAAAATTTATTTTTTGGGGTGAAATAAACGGTTTATTTAGTCACCACAGCAGCAGAACAACGCTTAATTAACCCCCTGGATGTAAATTGCGCCAAAGAATTGAGCAACCACAAACTAGCAGCTTTGTTACTTTCCAATGGCGTGTTTTTTATGCTACACAAAAAGAGGAAAATTTATTAACCTTCGCTTGTGAATTATGCTACAGGAAAAATGTCTTTTATGGCGGTGAAATAAACGGTTTATTTTAACACCACAGCAGCAGAACAATGCTTAATTAACCTCTGGATGTAAATTGCGCAAAAGAATTGAGCACCGAAAAATGAAGTGGTATTTGTATTGTAAAAACGCTGTTTCTTTAAATGAATACAACAGGAACAGGCTTAGATCACCCTTGTATATTCAATGTGCTGTGAGCAGATAGCATTAACATGTATATGCAGCTGCACTGGACACACACTGGACTTCAGATCCAACACCCCAAAAAAATCAGAAATAGAACGTTAAGAAGCAGTCTCTGAGACAAGCTGTGACACCCCCCAAAAATAGCTGTATAAAAATAGTTCTTTAGTAAGAGCCATCATAAGCAGCCGCGGCAGCACCTTCCCTTATCAGTACAGTGAGAGCAGTATGAGCTCCCAGCGTCGCGCCCGGTCTTATATAGTGCGGTGATGTCACAGAATCCCGCCGCCCTCTGTTTGGGCCCTTTCATCTCTGCACATGTCATGTAGGCTATGCCCTTCTTCCTCCCAGATTCTTTGCCCCATGTAACCCATGTGCTCCAGCCAATTTATCAATCAAAAGACACATTCATTCCTCGAAGTACCCAAAAGTTCGACTTCGTTCAGAATCGAAGTTTTCCTGAAATTCTAAACCAATTCCACTTCTTTTAGAATAAATTTTCACCCATCTCTAATGATCATTTTATAGACAATCATCTTGGCTATCTCATACATCACTTTGATTTGCAGCTATGTAGTGTATGCTTAGTTATGTATATTGTCATGTTTCGTTAACCGAGGATGGTTAGAAACGTCTGGGTATGGCGGATCCTCTTGGCCCACCGCAGGCTTAGATGGTAACACTCGCAGTGGGTAGCCGAAGTGCAGGTCTGGATAGCCTGTGCTGGAATGTACACAGGGCACCGCAGGTGTAGCCGGTAAACTTATGCACAGTCCCAGGGTGATAACAGACTAGGCAGGACGCCAGCTATCAGCAGGTATTAGCTGACTGGTGCAGCGACAGGAGTTCAGCAGGTAATGGAAATTGGTAATACATCAGGAAACAGCTGGACAGCGCAGGGTTAAAAGCAGACGTTCAGCAGATGCTTCAGCAAACAGAGGTCTAGCTCACAGGAGAAACACCAAGGAATTGACCCAGAGCAATGGTAGGAAATTTCTTTAGAAGCCAGAGGTCACAGGTCCTTGTGCCAGACATAGGAACACAGACTCTTTAAATGTAGTGCAGTGCCGCGCGCGAGCCTCTAGAGGGAGCACGTGTCCGCATAGGACGCCAGGGAGCCAGAACAGATAAGTGACAAGAGCCAGGGACAATAAAGGATGCCGCAGCAGCCGGGTCATGGGGGACACGGGCACGCCGACAGTCCATAGCAATGACTGTGGCGTGAACAGTGGCACATATTCTTGTCATGTAACTGAATTGTTACTGTTTTGCTCCTAAAAATCTAAATTTTAATTTTTTAATTAAATTGTTAGTATTTTGTAAATACACCTTTTGCTTTCACACTGCCTGAATCCTTCTGGTCAATGAGGATTGTCTATAAAATTATTGAAGTCTTACGTTCGAAGCTGTAGTGGATGGTGAAATATGGATTCCAGTAGCACACTATCAACTAAAGAAACTATCAAAGCATTTCTGCTTCCTAGGATACATGAAAATTTTTTTGAGGTTCTTAGTTCACATTTTTGATCAAAACTGCTTAAGCCCAACTCCGAAACTTCAACGGGACCTCAATGCAGGTGGGTTCCTACACTATTGTTACCTCTCTTTTGTGGACTGTTCAGACCTCCATACTTCAGAGAGTGAAGGCACCAGCTTCTAATTACACTGCACTGATTTAAAAACCAGTGAAGGTGGGTGGAGTTCAGAAAACCAAAATGGAGGGAGCCACTCCTCCTTACATAAACTAGAAACAATATATGGTTTTTGCACATCCCAAAAAACCCCTTTTTTAAAAAAATGAACATAGTGCACACTGTGTGGCAAGCAACATACATACATATTCCAATATCAGTAGCACACTATCAACGAAAGAAACTATCAAAGGGGACATAGGAATTTTTGAAAAATAATTTCTGCTACCTAGGATACATGAATAATTTTTGAGGTTCTTAGTTCACATTTTTGATCAAAACTGCTTAAGCCCACTGTTTCTAGTTTCTTTAAGGAGTAGTGGCTGCCTCCATTTTGGTTTTCTGCACTCCACCCACCTTCACAGGTTCATCAGTGCAGTGTACTTAGAAGCTGGTGCCTTCACTCCCTGAAGTATGCAGGTCTTAACAGTCACCAAAAGAGAGGTTACAATAGTGTAGGAACCAACCTGAATTGAGGTCCCGTTGAAGTTTCGGAGGTGGGCTTAAGCAGTTTTGATAAAAAATGTGAACTAAGAACCTCAAAAATTGTTCAAATATGGAGCCTGAAAGTCAAAAGTTTAAGACATTGTTATCCTTTGACTTGGAACTGTATATATAAATTAATTTCCAGTTTTAAACATTTGTTACATAAAGGTGTTGGCTTTTGTTGTATGAATTGTTAACTGGCCCTAAAATAATCTCTTCCCACTTAGTACTTCCTGTATGAATACAGCAAGCTCAGAAGCATGAGTCTACTGTATTATTTTAACCAGCTTTGGTGCCATCTTACGTTGAAGTTAGTGGACCCAGCATTATCATATGCTGTCCTTAACTAGTTTTGACCATATAACCTTAGTAAAGAACAAGATAATAGCTAAGCAGTTAGGGTTATTTTCTCAAAGCGCCATGGTTGAAAACTGAAGAAGGGCCAGATGACCATGTAGTCTGTATGTTTACCCTTTACTTCTGTGATTTCCACCCACAATCGAGAAACATGTTGCTTAAAGGGATTTTTGTCATCATGCTGTTTTATTGAGTCACAAGCAGTTTTACACTGATTCTGACTTATGCTGTGGGTGGTTCTACAGCAGTTATTAGCATGTTTAGTTTCTCTTTAAGTAGCTGAGCTGCTACACTGACAAGTGCAGTAGATGTTATCTTCACTAAATACAAGCTATCAGGAGTGAAAACAATTGCTTACCTGTGAACAATGCTAATCGTGTTAGAGATAATTAGTCTATTCTGTTGTGAGATATCTGACCATGGTGACGTCACTGCCTTCTCTCAGCTCTAATAAAATAGCAGAGGTATGCTCAGGGAACCATGGAATACTTTGTGCACTCAGAGCAGATAAAATCTCTCATATTTTCTGACTAAAGTAAAATCGATAGACTCATTTATTTAGAAAAAATCTTTAATCACTTGTCTCTACATGTTTAAATCTAATCTTTGTTGTGAGAAAACCCCTTTAAGTATGTGTATGTTGCAAAAGTAATGGTAGCACCCAGGCCCATTGTGGTTGAAGGGTGCCAATATGAATAAAAATTACCAATAGCTCGGTTAATGCCAATAGGGATCCCTAATCGGTCACTATCAAAAATTATAAAGGGAAGACATCATAAAACATAACTTTTAATACAAATCCTTAGAAAAGGGAATTAGAATACTTGCACTCAACAATTGACAAACAGGAACATGAAAACCCAGAAGGGACTATGTAGTAGGGGGCATCACCCTTGCTTACCCTAGGGGAGTACTATTCTACCCTTTGCATACAAATGCAGGGGACTAGCCCCGATAAAGGGTGTCCCTGTCAGAAATCTAACCCTGAAAATATGCAGCACCCTAGATTTCTTTAACATCCTGCCCCAACATGTTTCAATCCTCTCCAAATGAATCTCCTCAAGGGACCATTATTAGTAGTGTATAAGAACATAGAGACAAGAGCAGTCTGATAAAGGTTGTCAAATAATCATAAAACAGTAAACATCAAACCAAATGCTGAAACAACGGTGTGTTTCAAGGTGTAAGCTGAAAGCAAACCAATACATCATTCACTATATTTATGTTATATACAGTGTGCATAAATTGTCTACTGGGTGTATAAGTTTCTCCCCACTCTAATAATGGCACTAACTCTTATAGGTGCATCAGTGACCCCTATGATGTCAGTGAACTCCAGAGCTCTACCAAATTAATTACAGACAACAGATTAGTGAGGTATATGTACCATGATAATGTTCACTTATAGCAAATGTCTTTAGGTGTAAATAGAAAAATAACCTTAGATTATATAATGTATGGTACATGTACAGATGATGACATGTGAACAGGATAATCATATGGTATTCAAATAAAGTAGCTTACCTCATAATTTATAAGTTATGTACCACATTTTAGCAGTAGGTTTAGGCTAAAGGAATTGATTCTAGAGGCTCACCAGTTGAGTTGTTTATGGACCCACCAGTATTTAGGGGGTCCACTCTACAATTACTATAAATGACTGTACATTCCTCCTATACGCTGCCTATTGCATTTTGCAACTCTTTCTCTGCTTTTTGCCCCTTCTTAGGATGCAAATACAGTTAAAAAAAACAACTCCAGGTCTACAGTGATCTGGAGCCCACTAGGGGTTTTCCCTGTTCTCTTGTGAATCAGTCTGAGCCTGGCTAAGGGAATCAAATAGAGAATATTGCTGTTATAACTATATCACTCATGTAGGTATTCAATTATTCCAAATAAAAAATACCTAAATCTTACCTAAAATGACATTGCATAGTCTTAATAACTTTGTACACGTAAAACGCATACTTCCTGGATCTAAAGTGCGGGCTTGAAATGCTGAACCTTTTGTTCCTATCTTCTAATTTGCAAACTTCCGCACCCGACCGTAACATCATACTCTGCCCCCCAATACAAACATGCCACAGGTCCCTAAAACCCCGGGAGTCAAAACTTTTCAGCACCAGATCAGGGGAACACACTGTTAGCTAAAAGAAACGGGGCCACTCAGTTAATACGAAAACGTATCACAATCAGAAATCTTTTAAAGCAAAACAATATGATAAGATCTGAAAAGGGGAAAAACCTCTTGCATAAGATTTTTAATGTCTCATAAAGTACACTACAAATAGAGGACCAAAAGAAACAATAAACAAAGAGCACAGTTTTACTAAGCGCAGCGGCACTGAAAGTAATATGTAAAACATGTCCATAATTTAAGCACCTATTTTAAACAGAAAATTAAACATGTGTGCAGGTGTATTAATAAAAATCAACAGAAAATGTAATTGAAATCTATTCAGTCTATATTAATGACAGAATGGATACAAACTCTCTTTTTTGGGGCCCAAAAATACAAGTGAAAATAGTGTAAACAACAAGTGCATATCTTTAAGAACTCAAATCTCAAATATGGGGAACAGGAACCAGGGAAAACGTATATCCTGCCCATTTAGATAATAGTGCAGGCTAGATAAAAACGAAATCGTTTTTTTAATCCCCCTTTGGGGCCGTGTCCCTAATGTAAAAATCTAGAAACACTCTTTCAGGAGTAATTTCTGGTTTATGTCACCCTTTCAGATGGATGGCTGTAGTTTATCTATTTCCATCCATCTGAGAAATTCAAGGTTTCTATTGTGATGTTGCCAGACATGACAGGTGATGGGGATATTGTTTGTGGCGAATATTTCCCCAAAATTTTACCACCCCTTTGACCAGTGTGTCGTTTTGCCCACGTATTTTTGATCATAGCAACATGTGATTAAATAAATTCCGTGTGTGGACTTACAATTTATAAAATGTTGTATGGAAAATGACTTATTGCTACTTATGTCCAAAAAGGTGGTGCTTTTCTCCATAAGACCACTGTTAATACAATCAGAACATTTAAAAGAGCCTTTTGGTTTACATAACCAGGTTTCACTCCTGGTTGTTGAGAAGTGACTCCGCAGCAACTGATCCTTGATGTTTCTACCTCTCCTATATGTAATCATGGGATGATCACCAATGCAGTTTTTAATATTGGGGTCCATCAGAAGCACATGCCAATGATGTTGTTAAACTCTCTTTGTAGATCCTGCTGCCCTGTCAAAAGTCCCTATAGTGCGTGTTAAATTCATTTCTTTCAATCCAACCTCAACTGTCTTAAGAGTTAGCAGTTATGTTCTGTCCTCTCCCAATGCTGCCTGGAATGCTTTACATAATATATAGTGTGGGTACCCTTAAGATAAAAAAAAATGCTCCCTCAGATCAGCTGCTTGATTGAAAAACTCTGCTTGTGAAGAGCAGTTTATCCTAAGTCTCAAATATTGGCCTTGAGATATTCCCCTCTTAAGTAGCTCAGGATGGCTGCTCTTCCACCACAATTGAGAATTAGTCGTGGTGGGTTTCCAAAAGATACTAGTTGACAATTTCCCTTATGGAAATTTAGTGATTCTTACATCAAGGAAGGGGAGAGCTTCCTTCACTAACTCAAATGTAAAGTGTAACCCAAAGGTTTTAATATTAAGTTGCTACACCATTTGAATGAATTCATCCCTGGACATGTTCCAAATTATGACGACATTGTCTATATACCTGACCTATAAGGCTATTTTCTCTGTAAAATCAGGGGGATTGTCTCAAAGACCATGGTCTGAATAGTACCCCCTTCGGGTTATCTAAGGTGGGGCCTTGTACTGCATAGTCCTTTCTGAGTTCTCATGTGCCTATTTGGCAATTGTTGAGCACAAATATTCTAATTCCCCTTTTTGAAGATTTGTATTAAAAGTTATGTTTTATGATTTCTTCCCTTTATAATTTTTGAAGGGCACCAAAAACCTTTCTGCTATATAAGATACCAGCAGTTAAATACATGGAAATTGTTCTGCTACAGATTTTGCAATGGAGATCAGAAGCTTCAGGTTAAGCCATTCTGAAATTAAGTCCGCATTATGTATGCATCCTGCAGCGTGACATTACAGATTTATTAATGTGTTTGACTTGTTTTTTGTTATACACTAACTGTATTTATCCAGTGTTTGTAGCCAAAGTTGATACGTTGACACTAGAGATGAGCGAATTTCTAAAAAATTCGATTTGCCCGAATTTCAGTCTGAATTTATTTGTGGCGAATCGTGTTTAAAAAGCTATATCCTGGCTGCAGACAGCCTGTATGGTGTTGTAGAACATTGTGCCATGCTGAAATTTGCATAGGGAGCATGATTTGGTATTAAAAAAATGCTGTGATTTAGTATGACACGCAGATGACAGGCGCCGCTCTTAGAATTGCTTCACACTTCACTTATCTGTGCAGTTACGGGGCAAAACTGACCAAATAACTGAAATGGGAATGGAGCCTGACAGGGTAATGTCAGTGTCAACTACCAAGAACCGAGCAGAGGACCAAGATAACACTATAGTGTCAAAGAGCGCACTCCTTTTACACCATCATCAGATGATTCCACAGATTATGACAGAACCTGTTTTGTTAAACTCTGGTGCATGTAGAGCCACCCCCCGCCTCCCTCCAAAAGAGTGGAGAGGGTGTCGGCAGTAAATTTGTCAAACAACTTATTTGTCTAAAAAAAATCTTTGAAATACAGCTTGTGTTTTTGCCATATACACACCTCTCCATAAAAGTCAGTTTATTATTGTGGGATATTGTTCTCTGTGGCAAAGTGCTATTTTTTCACTTATAAGGTGAAACTTATTTGAAATGCAGCTTGTGTATTTGTCATATACACACATCTACATTAAACAGAGTTTGTTTTACTGTAAATTTTTGACCAAGCAGTATGTCAGACAGAGAGTTGGCAGGCCCTTCACATGGGAGGGGCAGTGGCACAAATGTTCTTGAAGCAGGCACAGGTCGCAGCACAGTAAGGGGACGTCACAACAGGGGTCACCCCACAATGCCAGAACTTCCGTAGTCATCTAGCGGCCATGTGTTGACCACCAAGCCAACGATTCATGAATAGTTGATTAGGGCATCCACTTCCTCCCACATGACATCTGACAACCCCAGCCAAGAGTCGGTGGGTTCGTCAGATACAACCCTTAGTTGGCATGGCCCAGGAGCAGGTCAGGGGCCCTCACCTCTCCTCAATTTGCCACTGTCCCGTTTGGTTACCTCAGCCAGAGAACTGCTATGTGCTGTGGGCTCTCCAACACTATACAGCGAGGACTAACTATTTGAGAACAGTGGGCAGCAAAGAGGTGGTGCAGACATACACTGCTTCTTGTAGTATTTAAGTAGTGGTGAGGAGAGTGGCATGGGAGGTTATGTTGTGAGCAGCCAGGCTCTGTACACCGAGGAGGACAGCAGTGACGGGCAAACACTAATCGATGATCGCACTTGGGAGCTGGGTAATGCAACGGCTTCATAATCAGGAGAAGAGGGCAGCTTGCACATCAGGCAGCGGCGCAGCCAGCAAGTTGGTACTGTGGACGGTAGTCAGCAGGTTGGCAGCAGTGCGAGGTCAGGAGCCAAACGGCCACATGGTAGACCACCCGCTTCGCAGGTCCCTTCCGGCCCAGAAAGTATTGGCGCAGGGGCTCATCAAGGCAGCAGCGGTAGCAGTCAGTCAGTGTGGAGCATTGATGGTAAAATCACCTACTCGGCGGTATAGCAGTTTTTTGCTAAGACGTCAGAGGAGGCGAACATGGGTATATGTAGAATCTGTTGGCAGAAAGTGAAGCGTGGCCAGGGACCTAATGTTTGCACCACGGCCCTGCATCAACATATGCAGCATCACCATCCAGTGGCCTGGGAAAAATGTGTCTCAAATGTGGTGGCCCATCCTGCCGCAGAAACAGCAGCAGCACCCAGTGGCACGCATCCCATTACAGGCAGTTAATGCTCCACCAAATCTGCCAAAGGGAGCTTTCTGTCTTTCCCATCATCTACCAGTCCAGATGCTCCTGATTTTCAGCACCCATGGTGCTAGCAGTCGTTCACCGAGGCGATTGTCAAGAGACAGCAGTATGCATCTAGTCATCCTAGGGTGCAGAAGCTGACCGTGCGCCTGTCCAAGTTGTTAGTACTGCAGTCCCTCCCTTTTCAAGTGGTGTACTCTGCACCATTCAAATAACTGATGGCTTGTGCTGAGCCGAGGTGGAGAGTCCCAAGCTTTTCGAAAAAGGCAGTACCAGCCCTGCACGAATATGTAGAAGAGAAGGTGTGCCAGTCCTTGAGCCTGTTGGTGTCTTCTAAAGTTCATGACTGCGCGATGTGTGGAGCTGTAACTACAGTCAGGGACAGTACATGTACTTTACGACCCACTGGGTGAATGTGCTTCCTACTCAGCCATGCCAGCAACTTGGACAGATGCCGCTTTCTCCTCCATGTTGTCAAACTTCTGCTCCTGCGCCAATGTCTGGCTTCTCCTCCTACACCACCTCAGCCTCCACTGCAGCGACAAGTCAGTGCTCCTCCAGCATACCACATGTGCAGGGCACGGTAGTGTCACGCAGTTCTACACCTGGTTTGTCTGGACGAACAAAGTCACACAGGAGAGGAACTGCTCCACGTCATGAAAGACGAAGTCGATTCCTGGCTTTCTCCGCGACAACTGAAAATCGGTACAATGTTGACAGATAATGGAAAGAATATGGTGTCCGAGCTGCGGTGAGGAGGGCTGAGCCATGTGCCCTCATGGCGCACATATTTAATCTGGTTGTCAAACGGTTCCTCAAGTCTTCCACCCATCTGCAAGACATTCTAAAAATTTTCAGAAAACTTTGCATGCACTTCAGCCTACACCGCCAAGCACATCCTCCTTGAGCTGAACAGAACAGAGAAACTATGAACAGAGAAAAACAGAGAGAAAAGGCAGAGAAAAACAGAGAGAAATCTATGAACAGAGAAAGGCCATTAATGATTTCTTGATGATCCATGCAGACAGGAGTACTCCCCTGTGTAATTTTGATGTCAGCCATTGGCAGCTCATGCGTGACACCTGCTGTTTGCTCATGCCCTTTGAGGAGGTCACGTTATTTGTCGGTCACCAGGACTACCCAATGAATAACGTCATTCCACTGCTTTATGTCCTGGAACAGTTGCTGCGAAATCAGATGGCCAGAAGAGTTAAGGATGGATTGGAGGAGAGCGAGGGTGCTAGACGTGAGGCCACAGAGAAGGATGTCAAGGCGTGAAATGACGAGGGCATGGACAAGCATTTTTGTGCTTTCAACGTGACGGAATGAGCGGATGCGGGAGATATTTTTCAGGTGGAGGCAAGGGGAGGGGTTTGGATGTGCGGTTTGAAGGACAGATTGGAGTCCACTGTTATCCCAAGGCAGCAGACTTGCGGAGCCGGTGAGAAAGTGCAGCGTTTGTCAGTGTTAGAGAGATCTATCTGTGCCATTGTCCATCCTCTCCTCCTTAGCGGAGGGTTCCTCAGCGCTCACGTACAACTGCCATGGCTGCTGTGGGGAGGTGGGGAGGTGGGGGTAGGAGCAGTACCAACTCCATCAGCAGCAACCTGAGTCTGGAGTTGTTGATGTGCAGCTTTCTTCACCCGCCTAGTGAGAAAGGAACTCAAAAGCAGCAGCAGCACCCGGAGCAGACCATGAACCCTGGATTCTTCTGCTCCTTCTACCTCCCACCATCTTTACCAGGGACTGGTATTGCCACCTACCTCCCAACTCTTCACTGGGCCATTATGTAGTCTTCTGATGATGCTGCCACCTTACCACTCAGGTCTCCTTATGCTGTCACCTCCAGGCTGTGTCATCATGTCACTCTCTGGATTGATGCTGCTGCTGCCGCCACTTCCTCATTATGTCACCTAGCTGCCGCCACCTCAAAATTATTTCATTGTGCCACTCACCGGCCTGATGCTGCTGCTGTTGCTGCTGCCACCTCAACACTGTGTAATTGTGCCACTCTGTGGCCTACTCATGCTGCTTCCACCGCCATACTATGTCATTGTGCAACTCTGTAAACTACTCATGCTGCTGCCACCTCCACAATCTGTCATTGTGCCACTCTGTGGCCTACTCATGTAGCCGCCACCTCCATAATCTGTCATTGTGCAACTCTGTAGCCTGCTCATGTTGCCGCTACCTCCACAATCTGTCATTGTGTCACTCTATGGCCTTCTCATGTTGTCGCCACCTCCACAATCTGTCATTTGACACTCGGTGGCCTACTCATGTTGCCGCCACCTCCACAATCTGTCATTGTGCCACTCTGTAGTCTACTTATGTTGCCGCCACCTTCAAAATCTGTCATGCTGCTGCAAAACTGACCACTCTCTCACTCGACTACCCTGTGGTTTCCTAATGCTGTTTCCACCCTCCACCTCTCTATGATGTTGCCACTATGTTAGGTTTTCCCCTTCTTTTAATCTGTCAGAAGGAAAGAAGAACAAACACAACTAATTGTGTCTTCAGAGAAGCTGTAAGGCCAGTATGACATAGTCCTTTGATGGCATCAGGATTGTTTGATGATTAGGTAGCCAAAAGCAGGAGACATGCAAATATTAAATTTACTTGTTATCTCTTTTTTGGATCAACTCCTGTTTCTTTTTGGCTTTAGCAATACTGATGGATTATTGACAGATTGAAAGCGGACACTGATGGATCAAAGGAAGGGCAAAATAATCAGTGATATCAATACAAAATTACTGCTGACACCCTCTCCACTCTTTCGGGTGGTGGTGGGGCTCTACATCAGCGTTTAACAGAATCACCACAATAAGTGAAAAAATTAACTCTTTGCCACAGAAAGCAATATTCCAAAAGACTGAACTGGCTAGATTTGAGATGTGTGTATGAGAGAAATACACTCACTGGATTTCAAACAGAGTTCCCCACAATAAGTGAAAAAATTAACTCTTTGCCACAGATAGCAGTATCCCAAAATAAAAAAAAATGGCGGTTCAGAAACAGGTGTGTATATGACACACACTGTGTATTTGAAATTATTTCACCCCAGTAACTCTAAAATCTGAAGTATTTTGCACAGTGTGCAATCAAGTGCTGCTGGAGAGAGATCTGTGTACATAAGAGACACAGTGGCAAGTGGCAGAATATAACATGGCTGCCCTATTTATAGGGCTATGACATCGCAGAAGCAGGCTGGCTGCTGATTGGCTGCATGTCTGCACATGTCATTGAGGGTGGTCCTTTCTTTCTCCCATAGTTCTTTGCCTCATGTCATGCCATGTGCTCATGGCCATTTTTGATCCATTACCACGAATCGCCATGAACTTTGGCTTCATTCAGAAAGTAATTTTTTCCTGAAATTCAAAACGAATTCCACTTCGTCAGATTTGATTCGCTCATCCCTAGTTGACACCACAATAAATATTGTTAAAAAACAATCTATTTTTTCCTACTTTAACAAACATGGTACCACTAATTCTAAATAAAGCACTGACTCATTGTAATAATTTTTAAAAGTAAGTGGGATAGAAGAAAAGAGAAATTTCTGATCCACCACCAGCAGTCTCCGGGCCACTAGGTCACGGCTGATCAGCGGAACCTAGTCCTATCTTGAAATACTTAGGGTGCTTTCACACAGTGCAGTTTTGGTGCAGTTTTAACTGCAGTTCAATAAAATTGCCTTTATTACCAGCAAGCTTCTTTCAGTTGTCTAAATTGATCAGAAAGGTCCTTCAAGTAATCAATTACTGTGTGAAGTCTTGTGGATTACAAACACACTAATTGGTTACTCACTTTCCAAACAGTTTGGATAAGTTAAAAAAGCTTATTGGTAATATGCAGTTTAATTGAAGTGCAGCTAAAACTGCACCAAAACTGCACTGTGTGAAAGCACCCTTAGTGCCATTTTGTGCATGTCAAGATGGAACCAAGAGGTACTAATTAGCTGTGTCTGGGAGATCATCGGAATTGTGGTGGCAGAAGATCAGGAAAGTGAGTAATTTTTTTTTTTATAACCCACTCTGTGAACCCTTTTCAATAGAAAAAAAAATTCTGACCATCCTCTGTAAGGCATGCTTACTTGTTCCATATTAGGTTGCTATCTATGTAGATATAGTAGAATGTGAACACATAGGGCATAGATCACTATCTTATAAAAATAAAATAATAAATATGCTACATATCCCGTATTTTGATGGCATATCGATAGTGGGATAGACACTAGTGGGATAGACACTAGTCCAACCTCTGGGATCCATATCTATCTTCAGAATGGGCACCAGAAAGTCTCTGCTTCAGAATGAAGAATCATTTGCGCTTGTGCACAACTCTTTGTTCCAAGCACAGATGAGTGGTGTATTTAGCTGTATTCAAAAGTCCCATAGAACAAAATAGAGAGTAGTGTGCATGATTTTTCATATAAAAACATATTAAACAAACACTGATATTTTCCATTAGGGTGGATAGAACATAAAATGCTGTCAATATTCACTTCAAGGGGTTATATCAACATGCTCTTTCACAGAGCCACAGCCAGCTTCAGTCTCACACTTTCTATTTAGGCTGCAGGTGGTTTTACAGCAGTGACTGACATAACTCTACTGTCCTTAACTGATACTGTTACAGCGACATCATTGCATGAGGTTTTTTAAATGTAGTGCACAAAATTACAAGGCTCTAAAGGGTTAAAGCTCATTACCTACCGAGAAGATTAGGGAGCAGGGAGCGAGTCATCATCCTGACCACTGATTCAGCTTGTAAGGCTGCGTCTCCACGGCAAGGGACAAATTCCGGTCGGTATTTGTCCTGTGTTGCGGCCGTCCCAACGGCCGCAGGGGGGACGGCTTTTCTCCTTGATGAGCAGAGAAAAGCCCTCCCCCTTTCCATTCACATGTACATATTCTGTCCAAAAACCGGACGGAAGAATGTGCCTATAGAATGGTTTGCGGTCGGCCCACGGGCGGAGAAACCGCCGGGCGGAAAACCTGTGCAGTGGGGACTGCTGCACGGGTTTTCCATAGGAGCCCATTGTGCTCACTTTTGGCCGATTTTTCAAGTGGTCTGCAAAACCGCAAACCACCTGAAAAAACCGGCCGAAAACCTGTGCCGTGGGGACATGCCCTAACAGCAGAGAGATGGCTGATAACTAGAGAAACTTGTCTGCAAAAGTAGGAAATAAGATCCACACCTACCAGTAACTCTAAAGAGAAGCAAAATCAGAACAGCAAAGTACTTTGAAAAAAGTCTTTCTTTACCTTTTCCTACATGTTGAAAGCTTTTGAATAAAACAGTAATACTCCTTCAAATATAGATGAAAATCCAGGGGAAAATAGTAAAAGCCCACATATTCGGGGGCTTTTTAAAAAATTTTCCCTATTTTCTTTCATACAAAAAAAACCCAAGAAAAGAAAAAAAAAAAAAAAAAAAAAAAATTTAAAAAAAGTTCCATTCCCTGGGTTGAAATAAAGGAATTGACGCAAACTGTAAGGAAATACTCATAAGCCCAAATTAAACCTCACTGCTAATTTTTTGCCATTTAAATCTTTTATAGGCAAACTCCCCCTCTAAATACCTAAAAAACTATTTTACATTTTTAACTAAAAAATGATGGTAGAAAAACTTAAATCCACATTGGGCCCTCTGAGGGTTTGCCCATCACTCGGGATAACTTAACACAAACACAGTAATGTAATTTAGAAATTAGAATTATGTTCATGTCCAGTGATTTAAGCAAAAAAACTGTTTTTGGACTTGGGGTTACAAGCTATGGTTTTAAAAGGGATAAATAATTACACAGATAAAACGACACGGGCGGGAAATTTGGGAAGAGACAGTGCAAAAAAGGGAAAGTGCTTTATACTCTTTTTTGGGGCGGGGGTTTTTAAAAATAGAACAATATTTTGCTATGTTCATTTTCCTGCAACTATCTTTAAAGTGGAAAAAAATTTGAAGGGGTTTTTTCAATTAAAGTCAAAAGGTATGAGTTTTTCCAATATTTTTTTTCATCTCTGATTCTGGGTGATTTCAAGATAGTTTTCCCTTTTTTAAAAAAAAAACTTTTTCTTTGGGCCATGGAATAAAAAAAAGGTTTTTCTGTCATAAAAATAAACCAAAGCCCCAAAACATGTCCCAAGAAAGTTTTCCCTTGAAAAGGGTACATTCACATCTACAGCAAAAAAAAAAAAAATATGTGACTATACTTTCAGTGTACCACTAACTTGCTGTGTGCCTGTGTGAAATATACAACACATGACAGATTTGTAACCACTGCCAAAAACCAGCATACAAGCGATTTTTTTAAAATCTATAAAATATTGGTAAAAAAGTATTTATGGAAATTTATGTCAAATTTTCATTTACCCATTCAATATACCCTTTTTTTTCCTTAATTTAATAAAACCACGTTACGTTGGTTATGTCCTGGTGGGAAAATTCTCTTGGGTACATTTTTCCCAAAATTGGGGTACTAAATTTGCAACTACAGAAAGAAAAAAACCCTACCAGACAATACTTAAAAAAATCAAAATTAAAAAGAAAGCCCCGATGGGTTTTCCCGACCTCAAGTCTCATAAAGGGTTTTGACTTTTAAAACAACTTATGTATTAATGAATTATATATATTAAAATATATATAATATATAAAATATATATATATATATAAAAAAATATATATATATTATTATATAAAATAACTAAGATAAAAGAAATTAAAAAGCACTGTTTTCTATTCTTTTAGAAGATCCCAAGCTAAAGAAGTGAAACGTTTTGGCATCCACTTGACAAATGGGGGTTCAATGTGGGTAAATTTTAAAAGTTTTTTTTAACAGAGTACAAAAAATCGCCGGCATCATATTTCCCCCGGGGGTAAAATCCTTGGGGGAATCACTTTTGGAAGGACTGGGCTACTGTAGATCACTGCCTCTAAGGCCCGCGGGAAATTGAAAAGCCCTTGAAAGAGGCAAAGGGCCCGCGGGAAAAAAGAAAGTAATATTGCTTCTAAATAAAAAATTTTTGGGGCGGCCCCAACTGGAAAAAAGCCGTGCATTTTGGGGCCTCCAGTTTATATAACGGAGTTTCTGGGGTTGGAGAAAAGTGCAAAGAACAACCCAACTAAAAAGGGGAATAGAGCATCTTAAAATTTAAAGAAGGAAAAATAAAAAAAAAAATTAAGCCTATTTAGTTCCCTTTAGAAAGATTTGGCCGGGGGGAAAATTTTTAATTTTCATAAGTAAATAAAAGAACCCCACAAAAAGTGGGTGAAAAAACTATTTCCCTTTTTAAACCCCCCTCAAAAACAAGTTGGAAAAATTTCCCCCCAACTGGAAAAAAAAAAAGCAGTATTATAAGGAAAAGGGGGAGAAAAGCCCCTTAAAACCCTTAAAACCTGAATTTTTTGGAAAAGCCCCACCCGAAAAAGGTTTAAAGCTTCAAAAAAACTTTGGGAAGGGTACTTACAAAAAGAAATTAAATAAAAAATTAACCATATAAAATTTTTTTAAACCATCCCCCATTGCAATTTTGAGATCAGAAGTCAAATATTCCTTTAGGACAGATTGATTCTTTCCCGAAAGGGTTTCCCAAATCTACTTCAAATCAAGGAAACAAAAGCCCTTAAAAAATTTTCGATCTGATGGAAAAAATTTTAGTTGAACCAAACTGGAATTTTTTAATTTTTGACTTGGGAAATTTTTAAAGCCTTCTGCCCAGAAATGTCTACCAGACTGCTGTCCTTTGCTCACTAAAACATATAGGTGTGGAGGCTACATGTATAAGGAAGTTATCATGTGTATAAGCAATTTAAAGGGGTGTTCCTCTGGCACCTTCCCCTATCTTGGGAGTAGGAACCCAAAATTTACGACTTAGAATGGAGAACCATTCGTGTCTGTACACAACTCTCCATTCTTTTCCTTAGGAGTTACAAGTACAGCCGAGAACTGTGTGTATCCCACCTTTTAGACTTGGGTTTGGGGTTGAATCCATCAACATGATAGATGGAACAACCCCTTTTAAAGGGGGTGCCCCCTTGTCAGTAATTTCAGAATGTGGTCATTGATAAGCTACTAGCAAACCACAGAGAAGATTTTTTCCCTAAGACTTTGACATATAGCCAGTACTACTAAAATCAAAAACTTTCAAATAAATCAATAGAGAGAATTGTGGAAGTGCAGCCATCTCCCTGTTCTTTGAGTTTTGCTCATAGCTCATCATGAGCTGGCTACAAATGCTGAAATAACAAGATAGGACAAGATGAGACAAACACGTTAAGAATAACTGTTACTCATGACAACCTTTTCCCTCTCTTTTAAATCCATGTAGAGGGGTTCATAATTCGCCAAATTTCATATGTCCCTCAGTGCCCCTTTCTTCCTTTGCACCACTTCCCCCCCCCTTTCCCCTCTCTTTGAGGGCCCCTCAGGGCAGTCCCTGGACCCCCTACTCTTCTTTTAAACACTTTTGGGCCCTGGTTCACTGACAGCGTCACACAACTTTCACTACTACCTGTATGCTGATGACTTCTAACTTTACATCTTTACAGATGTTAATTATCTGCTCTTCCTGATCCTAGACTGTCTATCATCCATATCCTCCTTCTTCTCATCCTGTCTCCTAAAACTAAATAAAGAAAAAAACTGAATTATATTTTTGCCCACCGTCCCTACCTGAATCTCTCTATCACAGTCAATGGCTCCCACTCCACTCCACCATTCCGCAAGTCCGCTGCCCTGGGGTAACCCTTGACCCCTCTGTCTTTCAAACCAACACCAAGCCCTTACCTTGCCTGCGCCTCCATTGAAAATGCTTTCAAATTGCCCTTCCTTTACTTCGATACTACAAAAATGCTGGTCCATGCCCTTTTGATCTCCCACCTAGACTACTGCAACATCCTTTGCCGTGGCCTCCCATCTAGCACTCTTGCTCCCCTCCAAATCATCACAACTCTGCTGCCTACTTTATCCACTTCTCTCCCTGCTACTCCTCTGCCTCTCCCCTCTGAAAATCACTACACTGGCTAACCATCGCCCAGCGAATCCACTTCAGGTTTTTAACCATGACCTTCAAGGCTCTTCATAACCTCTCCCCTTCATACATCTCTGCCTTAGTCTCTGGCTACCTCTCCTTATGCAATCTCTGCTCCTCACAGTACCTTCTTCTCTGCTCTCCCCTTGTCAGCTCCTCATACAACCATCTCCAAGACTTCTCCTGTGCTTCCCCCATAGTCTTCACAATTTCAAATAGGTAAACCCCCTTTTTTTCTTTTTTTCAAATACCTTTTTTCCTCAGGTTACTAAGTAAGGCGGCAACTTTTCAGGGAGTCTCCCCTTGCTCCCTCTTGATTAAGTACCTTGTAATAGCGTGTGTGCCGTCTTAAGCAATAATTTTTGTTGCAATACTTTTTCAAAAACTTCAATCTTTAATGTGTATCCACAAAAAAACAGTCAATCTAAAAATGCGTATATACGATACCGTAACCTTCACAGGATAGCCTTATATTTAGAAATCAGGTTTGGAATGACTGGAGGATACAGGATCGGTTTTGCTTTTACCAAATTTTGCACTGAATAGGTTTTGTAAGCTGCCCGCGGCTACAGAAAAAGGCTGGATTTCTAATATAAGGACTATCCTGTGAAGGTTACGGTATTGTATATATGCATTTTTAGATTGACTGTTTGTTTGTGGATACACATTAAAGATTGAAGTTTTTGAAAAAGTATTGCAACTAAAGTTATTGCTTGGACGGCACACACGCTATTACAAGGTACTTCCCCCATAGTCTGCCACTCACTGCCCCAACACATTAGACTCTCCTCCACTTTCACTAGCCTGAAAAGCAACCTGAAAAGCCATCTCTTCAGGATTACCGATAACCTACAATAACCCCACTGTCACTACATCTCCCACAAACATGTCTGCCCCTCACCGTCTATCTCTTTCCTCCTTATTTGTAGATTGTAAGCTTTCGAATGTAGGGTCCTCTCTCCCTCTATTAGTCATTTATCATAACCATTGAACTTGTTTGGTGTATGTCATGTTTGTAATTAGTGACATACACTGATTTCAATCAACATTTCCATTGTGTTGCCTAAACAACTGTCTAAGCAATTATTGTTAAAATTTGTGGTTATCATGTCATCTGACAAAGATGACTAGCAAAGATTATGTTTTCACTCTCCATAACCTCAGTGGTCACATACTCCTAAAGCCTTCCCTGGTTGAAATTGGAGGTACATAGATTTGTTGATCCTAACCTTTTTGTTCAATTTATGTGGTATAAGTATCAGGGCCAAGAACAATGCAACACAAAGCAAAGATTTTTTTTTTCTCAGAAGAGTACCATGAAATAGTAATATAATGAATATTAGTTAGCAATAAAACTGAGCCATATGGACATAACTCACTGTGAAAGTGCATAAAATGTACTTTATATGATGTTAAGACAAAAAAAAAAATCTTGAGTGAATCACCCATCAGCACATCGGTTCTTAATTCATTTTCAGCAGGAAGGCTTTAATGTCCAATTTTCTTTGCAGCTTAGTAGAATTGGACAAGTAAAATGATTACCCTAGAAGAGTTTTGATATATATCATTCTAAGTAGCAAGCTCTGTAGATTGGAATAGTTACCCTTCAAATTGTAAAGAATATCTAAGAGCATTTATATCCAAATAAATGTCAGTTTGTTCTTTCAAGTAAAAATGTATCTTACATTGATAACACCTTAAAGTACAATTAATAGTCAATACTTTGGCAATTCAGTATGTACTGGTACCCAGAATGTTTATTGCTCTAAAGATTGGGTTAAGTTTTTATAAAGTATTTTGTCGCCTGAAATTGTTATTGATAAGCAAGGCAGTTTATATTAACATGTTTTTCAACTGAATATAGTGTAATAAAGCAAAGTTACATTGTTTAATAAATTCAGTAACACTGCCTTTTGGTATACTATACTCTCAAGTCGCATTAAAAAATATCCAACATCTATTAAATCAAGAATTAAAAAATATATATTAAAAAGAAAAACAAACAGAAGACCTACTAAATAACATTTCCAACCATAAAGGAAAAAAAGTACCAATTTTCAAACATTTTCTCTTCAATTAGTGGATAAAGTCTATTATTATTGATAGAAAAACATATCATGGTTCGGCACTATCCTTAATCACTCTGGTACCCGTTGCCAAAAATCAATCCACAGTTCATATAACCAACGACACACACAGATTTTCTTGATGCAATTAAAAAAAACTTTATTCTTCCATTAATGTCCATCACAGTAAGCAATATCAAAATAAAAATCCAGGTGAAGCTTGTAAATATATAACATATTATTCATTAGGGTTTTTTTTTGTCATATATATCTAAGAATATTAAAACTTTTTACATGAAAAAAAATTTTAAAAAAGGGAAAACCATAATACGGGCATCTCCGACTTATACCGTTTGACTTACATTTGTCCCCTAGTTACAAACGAGGTTATGGGCTGCTGCATTTGTATTTCCATGTTCCACAAAAATAGACCTGGGGGGAATGACAAGTTAAAAGCATAAGCAGCACATGAAGTGAAAATGAGGTGAAATCTCAAACAAGTGCACAGACAGAAAATACAAAGAAAAAAAAAAAAAACCCCTTCCCTGCACTCCAAAAAAAAAAAAAAAAAAACATTTTGTTTGTATTTAATTTAATAAATTACCTTTCCGCTTACAAAAAAATTCAACAAAAAAACAAACCTACAGCCCCTATCCTTTTTCGTAACCCGGAACCCTGTATATTATTTTTGGGGGAAATCAAGAACAGGCTTGCAATGACACCCCTGCTCCAGTCTAAAACTTAGCACTTAATAGATGCCAAACAGATTTGCACCACCTCGGGGACCTGCACCTATCTTGGAAACACTATATTTATTTATTATTTGGAGAATTATTTATCTTGGGAAATGGCCCCTGAAAGTCACAGAACAGAATGGAGAGCCCGTCATGCTTGCATACTCTCTATACTGTTTTATGGGATTTCCCAACAGAGAAGCGGGTGTTCAGCTATGCTCAGAATTCCCATAAGAAATAGAGAGAATGAGAAAAGTTATCGCTCTTACTGCACCTATCAGTCTATTACATATGCCATCAAAGTCTATAGTGGGAAAATCTCTTTAACTCCTTCTGGACATTGGAAGTATCGGTGCATCCTAGTGGGAAGTGACTTTCCGCAAATGGACGTACCGGTACATCCTCAACATCGTGCGGGCTCTCAAACAGGGCCAGCACGATCGCGACATGGAACCAGCTGTATATTACAGCTTGCCCCATGCTGCATCACTCGCTGCAGGTGATCAACCGCTTAGCTGCCTCAGTCTATCACGATCGCGACATCTAAGTGAAAGACAGAAGTAGTGAGCTCCTTCTGTCTCCCCTTAGCTTACCTGACAGCCCGGAAGCTTTCCAATACCTTCCGTGCGTTCTGTGACGTCACCCTGCCTCGCAGGTCCCTGTGGGCATGGCTGGGCATGATGAAGTGACAATTGCAATAGATACCCGTACATAGAAGTTCTGTTATGTACTGATCTCTATCGTATCAGTGATCTTCAGATCACTGTTACAAGTCCACTATGGGTAAAAGTAAAAAAAATGTGAAAAAGTAAAACTCAAAAAATTAAATAAAAACACGTACACCACATTTTCCCCTTTACAAACGTCAATCGCCACAAAAAAGATAAAAAAAAATAAAGTCACATAAATTTTGGGGTCACTGTTTTGCTAAAACCAAAAACCCATAAATCTGTCATGTTAATTAACCTGCAAGGTGAACGTTGTAAAAAAAAAAAAAAAATCACAGAATTGCGGTTTATCCCACAGTACATCAAATGGAATAAAAAGCAATCAAAAACTCATAAACACCAAAATGGTACTAATTAAAGTTCTGTTCATCTCGCAAAAAGAACCCTTAAACAGCTCTGTATATAGAAAAATAAAAAAAAATTAGGGTATCAAAATAGCGATGCATAAATATTGTTTTACACAATAAAAACACTTTTTTTTAATGCACTTCAACATAAAAAACTATATAATTTGGTTATAGCCATAATTGTATCAATCCAGAGAGTAAAACTAACTTTTCAGGTGTACTGCGCAGTGAGCGCTGTTAAAAATAAAAAAAACACCACAAGGATTGCAGTATTTTCTTAACCCTGCCTTCCAAAAAATTGATTTAAAAGCAATCAAAAACTCATACAAATGTCAAAATGACCCCAACACAGCCACCGCTTTCTACAACCACACAATCACCTCCACTCTTGACTTGGTCGCTCCTCTCACACACAACAGAACCCACAAAACAAACAGACAACCCTGACACACAGACTCTACCAAACAGCTGAGGCGTGCTTCCAGAATTGCCGAACGCCACTGGAAAAAAACCCGCTCCACCACCGACTTCACCTCGTACAAACTATCACTACACACATTTAAGTCTGCACTGGCCTCAGCCAAACAGGATTACTTCTCCACTGTCATATCCGCCCTGTCCCACAACCCCAGACAACTATTCAAAACCTTCAACTCGCTTCTCCGTCCACCGGCACCTCCTCCCCCATCCCTCCTTTCAGCGGATGACTTTGCCACCCACTTTCTAAACAAGACCAACCTCATCAGAGAAAGCATCACTCCACTGTCCACACCACCCACACCCATGCCAGCACAGTCCCCACCGCCTGCCGCTCTACCCACACACTTCCCACAGCCACCACCTTGCACTTCCCCCCCTAACTTGCTTCCCCACGGTCACTCATGACATGCTCTCCTCTCTACTCTCCAAATCCAACCTCACTACCTGTAACCTTGATCCACTCCCATCCCACCTCATCCCAGACCTCAGCCCTGTTATACTCCCAGCTCTCACCCATCTCTTCAACCTATCACTAACCTCTGGCATCGTCCCTTCACCATTTAAGCATGCCACCATCACACCCATTCTGAAGAAACCTTCTCTTGACCCCTCCTCTCTGTCCAACTATCGCCCCATCTCACTGCTTCCATTTGCTTCGAAACTCCTGGAACAACATGTCTACCTTCAACTGTCCTCCCATCTGTCCTCCAACTCTCTTCTTGATCTGGTTTCTGATCCCATCACTCTACAGAAACCGCCCTAACCAAAGTCACTAATGACCTATTAACCGCAAAAGCCTCACGTCACTACTCTATCCTTCTCCTCTTAGACCTGTCCTCTGCCTTTGACACTGTCGACCACTCACTCCTCATAAAAATCCTCTCCTCCCTCAGCATCACGGACTCAGCCCTTTCTTGGATCTCCTCATACCTCACTGATCGGACATTCAGTGTCTCTCACTCTCGCACCACCTCCTCCCATCGCCCTCTCTCTGTTGGTGTCCCCCAGGGGTCAGTCCTGGGCCCACTACTCTTCTCTATCTACACTCTTGGTCTGGGTCAGCTCATAGCATCACATGGCTTCCAGTACCACCTGTATGCTGATGACACCCAACTCTACATCTCCGGTCCTGATATTACCTCTCTACTCTCCCGGATCCCAGACTGCCTATCATCCATATCCTCCTTCTTCTCCTCCCGTCTTCTAAAACTTAATGTAGAGAAAACTGAATTCATTATCCTTCCACCGTCCCACTCCATCCCTCCACCTGATGTCTCTATCATAGTCAATGGCTCTACACTCTCACCGGTGCCGCAAGTCCGCTGCCTTGGGATAACACTCGACTCTGCCTTGTCCTTCAAACCCCACATCCAAACCCTCACCTCAACCTGCCGCCTCCACCTGAAAAACATCTCTCGCATCCGCTCATTCCTTAACCCTGTCACTACAAAAATGCTGGTCCATGCCCTTGTCATCTCCCGCCTCGACTACTGCAACATCCTTCTCTGTGGCCTAACAGCTAGCACTCTCGCTCCCCTCCAATCCATTCTCAACTCTGCTGCCCGTCTTATCCAACTCTCTCCTCGCTACTCCTCTGCCTCTCCCCTCTGCCAATCCCTACACTGGCTTCCCATAGCCCAGCGCATTAATTTTCAAGTTACTGACCCTGACCTACAAGGCTCTCCATAACCTCTCCCCTCCATACATCTCTGCTCTAATCTCCAGATACTCACCCTCATGCAACCTCCGCTCCTCTCAGGACCTTCTTCTCCACTCTCCTCTTGTCACCTCCTCACACAACCGTCTCCAAGATTTCTCTCGTGCCTCCCCCATACTCTGGAACTTGCTGCCCCAACACCTCAGACACTCCCCAACTTACACCAGCTTCAAAAGCAATCTGAAAACCCACCTCTTCAGGATTGCCTATGACCTAGAATAACACCACTGTCACTTCACCCCATGAACATGTCTGCCCATACCTTCTGTCTCTTTCCCTCTTCCTTGTAGATTGTAAGCCTTTGAGGGAATGGCACTCTCTCCCTCTGTACCTTTTGTTATTCATAGATTGTCACTACTGTAAATGTTTTACTTATGTTATGTATGTAACCCCCTGAATGTACAGCGCCATGGAATTAATGGCGCTATAAAATAAATAATAATAATAATAATAATAAAATGATACCAATAAAAATGTCAATTCATCCTACAAGAGACAAGCCCCTACACAGCTACATACACCGAAAAATAAATAAAAGTTATGACTCTCAGACTATGGCGATGTAAAAACTTATTTTCCTTTTTTAATAAAAGTGTTTTTATTGTGTAAAAGCAGTAAAACATAAAAAATATAGAAATTGGGTATGGCTTTAATCGTACCGAGCTGCTAGCTGTCATTTATACCGCATGGTAACCGCGGTAAAAAAATAAAAATAAAAAAAACACTACCAGGATTACTATTCAAAATTCCTCACAAAAACCTTAATAAAATGTGACCAAAGCGTCATATGCACCCCATAATGATACCAATAAAAACATCAACTCATCCCGCAAAAAAAACAACAACCCATAATCAGCTCTGTATGCAGAAAAATAAAAAAAGTTATGGCTATTAGAATATGAAGACATAAAAATGCAATTTTTATAAACACATTCTATTGTGTAAAAGTAATAAAACATAAAAAACTATATAAAATTAATATCATTCCAGTTGTACCAACCCTCATAGTAAAGTTATCCTGTCATTTACACTACATGACAAAAGCTGTAAAATTGAAGCCCAAGAAACAAGAGTGGAACTGCATTTTTTTTCTCCCATTTTCTTGGCTCAATGCTAAAAAACTATGGAACACCTGCGTGTCCAAAATGCACATATACACCCATAGATGAGATCCATGTGTGGGGGTTGAATCCAAGATGGTATGACTTCTGGAAGGTTTCACCTTTTCTGGTAATTTGGCAGCTTTGCAAATGCAATATGGCACCCACCGAAATGTGCATTCCAAAAGCCAAATATTGCTCCCTCCCTTGTACACCCATGTGCCCAAACAGCAGTTTACACCAACGAATAGTGTATTGCCGAACTTATAAGAAATTGCGTAACAAAATTTCGGGTGTTTTTTTCCAATATTCAATGTAAAAATTAAACATTTTCAGCTAAAACTTATTTTCACAGTCTAACGCTTAAAAATATTTGTAAAACACCTGTGGGGTCGATATACTCACTACACCCCTGGATATATTCCGTAAAGGGTGTAATTTCCAATATGTTTTTTTAGGGGTGTTTATTACGTTTTTGCACCTTAGAGTGTCCGCAAACCTGAAATGGTGCCTATAGAAAACATATTTGAAAAGGGAACCCAAAGTCAATGTGCTCCCCCTACTTTAGGCTTGGGTTGGCCCAAATAGGCCTAAGACCACATCGGGGATATCTCTAAAAAGGGAGATTTGGGGAATTGTTTTTGATTTTGAAATTTTCCCTTTTCACATTAACAATTCTTTTAAAATAAGGGATAAAAAATTTAAAAATCGGGAAAAAAAAAAGTGAAATTCAAAATTTTTTGACCCCATTTTGGGTTTTAAATTTTTGGGGAATTTTAACCCTGATTAAAAAAATTCCTAAACATTTTTTTAAAAATTAAAAAGGGGGTGCATTTTTTAGAGGGATTATATGGGGGGGTTTCTAACTGGGGCCCCCTCAGGGCCACATTAAAACTGGGCTGGTTCCTAAAATAATCTATGTTGCAAATTTTCTTGAAAATGTGAAAAATGACTTCATTCCTAAGCCCTCTCATGTCGTAAAAAAAAAAATAAATTACATTTAAAAAATGTCCCAACCTACAGTGTTTTGGGGCAGATGTATTATACCTATTTTGAGTGAAAAAATCTGTTTAAAAAGCAAAAATTTTTTGAATTTTTAAAAAGGTTTCAAAATTTTCACAATTTTTTGAATTTTTTAAAAAATAAACAAGTTTGTATGGACCAACCTTTTTTATAATTTAAAGAAATGTGTCATGAGAAAAATTTCTAAAATCAATGTAGGCAAAAATATAAAACGATTTTTCCCTACGGGGCATGTATGTATCAATATATGGGGTGCGCTGTTTTTGTGCTTTTAACCCCAAAAACGTTGCACCCCTGTTTCTGATGTAGAACAGGCCACCCAAATTGGTGCATTTTGCTCCCCTGGCCAAAAAATCCCCAAAGATGCCGGGGCGGTCGCCAAACTGTAAGATTCTTAAAATTTTTGATTGGAGGACGGAAAATATGCCATTACTGCGGAACAGGCAGGAAAAGTTAAAGTGGTTTCCCCAAAACCTGAGTTGTCTAGTGGAATAGAAGGGGCCAAATCATGCCCCGAGTAGAACAGGTCCATACATTCGGGCCATTTTTTAAATTTGTTTAAAAAGGTTTTAGACTGGTTTCCTTTGCCTAGACATGTCGCCAAAGTGTAAATTCAATTTTAAAAAATGGGGCTTGTCAGAAAGCCCAAAAGGTCAGTGGTAAAGGGTTTTAAATATAGTTAAAAAGGGCCTTTTCCAGTTGGTCTTGCCCCACTTGGAAAGGTTTATTTTTAGTATTGACTTAAGAACAAATCGTCAAAAGTGTGAAATTTAGAGTGGGCGAATCGATTCTAACGAAGGGAAATTGTTTAGAATTTAGGAAAATTTGGGTTTGGGAAACAAAGTAAACTTTGGGGTACTTGGGTAAACAATGGCTTTTGATTGATAAAAGGGCTGGGGGCACATGGGCTAATGGGGAAAGCACTTGGGGGGAAGAAGGTAGTGCAGGGTTGCAGAGAAAGCCAATCAGAGCCCGCGGGATTCGTCGCACCGCACTATTTAAGCCGGCGGGCTGGAGCTCAACCCCTCTCACTTTTACTGCAAAAGGTGCTGCTGGGGGGTGATAGGCTTTCTGAAGAATGATTTTTAACAGCGTTTTTTTGGGGGGGTTTTCCCCTTGTTCAGAGATTTTCCCCAAATGTTCTATTTGTTTTTTGGGTATTGGATTGAAATCCAGGTGCGCCATGCGGCATATACATTCAATTCCAAGGGGGATCAAGCCTTTTCCGTTGATTTTTTAAAGAAACAGCGTTTTACAAAAAAATCCATTCTTTTTTTGGGCTCAATTCTATTGCGAAATTTTTACATCCGGGGTTAAAAATTGTTTTGCTGTGTGCTGACAAAAATAAACCGCTTTTTCAACCCCAAATATAATTTTTTTTTTTGGTAGCCAATTCACAAAAAAGGGTTTAATTACAATTTTATCTTTTTGTGTGGTTAAAAATACCCATTGAAAACGTAAAAAAGCTACTATTTGGGGTGGTCAAACTTTTGCGCAATTTACATCCAGGGGTTAATTAAAGCATTTTTTTTGGGGGGTGTGCGACAAAAATAAACCGCCCTTTTTCAACGAAAAATTTTAAAATTTTTTTTTGGTAGAAATTTCCCAAAACAAGGAAATTTAACATTTTATTTTTTTTTGGGCGTAAAAAAACGCCATTGAACCAGCCCAAAGTATATTTGTGGGCTCAATTTTTTTGCCAATTTAAACCAGGGGTTAAATTAAAGCGTTTTTTGTGTGTGCTGCAAAAAAAAACCCGTCTTTTTCAACCCCAAATTTTTAAATTTTTTTTTTTGGTACCCTAATTCACAAAAAAAGGGTTAATTACAATTTTTCTTTGTTGTGGGCGTAAAAAAATCCCATTGTAACACGCCACAAAAGCTACTAGTTTGTGGGGGCTAAATTCTTTTGCGAATTTACACAGGGGTTAAATTAAGGTTTTTTTTGCTGGGTGTGACAAAAAAAACCGTTTTTTTTACCCCCAAATATATTTTTTTTTTTTTGGGCCTAATTCACAAAAAGGTTAAAATTACTTTTTATCTTTGTTGTGTGCGTAGAAAACACCATTGTAAAAACGTACAAATTAGTTGTGTGGCTCAATTTTGCGCAATTTACACCCGGGGGTTAATTAAGCGTTTTTTTTCTGGTGCTGACAAAAATAAAGTTTTTTTTAAAACCCCAAATTATATATTTTTTTTTGGAACCAAATACAAAAAAGGTTAATTACAATTTTATTTTTTTTGTGTGGCGTAAAAAAATCGCCATTGAAACCGCTACAAAGCTATAGTTTTGGTGGCTCAATTTTTGCGCAATTTTAACCCCGGGTTAATTAAGCGTTGTTTTGCTGGTGTGCGCAAAAAAAAACGTTTTTCAACCCCAAACATATATTTTTTTTTTTTGGTACCCTAATTCCAAGAAAGGGTTAATTAAAATTTTATCTTTTGTTGTGGGCTAGAAAAATAGCCTTTGAAAACCCCTACAAACTACTATTTGGGGTGGAAAATTTATTGCGAAAATTTAACCCAGGGGTTAATTAAGCGTTGTTTTGTGGTGGCTGACAAAAATAAATTTTTTTCAACCAAATTATTTTTTTTTTGGTAGCCTAATTACAAGCGAAGGTTAATTAAAATTTTTATCTTTTTGTTGTGGCGTAGAAAAATAAAATTTGAACACGCTAAAAAAGCTATGTTTTTGGGGGCTCAATTCTATTGCGCAATTTACACCCAGGGTTAATTAAGCGTTGTTTTGCTGGTGTGGAAAAAATTTTAAACCGTCTTTTTCAGAAATTATAATTTTTTTGGACCAAATTACAAGCAAAGGTAATTTAAATTTTATCTTTTTTTTGGTGGCGAGAAAAACCCCTTTGTAACACCAAAAAGCTAAGTTTGGGGTGGCTAATTTTTTTGCGAAATTTTTCATCCGGGGTTAATTTAAGGTTGTTTTGTGGTTGTGACAAAAAAAAAACGTCTTTTTCAACCCCAAAATTATATTTTTTTTTTGGTACCCTAATTCAAAAGAAAAGGGTTTAAATTTAAAAAAAATTTTATCTCTTGTTGGTTGGTAAAAATACCCCATTGTAATACCTACAAAGCAATAGTTTGGGGTCTAAATTTCTATGCGCAATTTACACCCGGGGGTTAATTAACCCTTGTTTTGTGTGTGTGACAAAAATAAAGTTTTTTGCAAGCCAAATATATATATTTTTTTTGGTACCTAATTCAAAAGAAAAGTTTTTACAATTTAATTTCTTGTTGTGTGGGAAAGAAAATACACCATTGAAACACGCACAAAGACTATTTTGGGGTGGCTAAATTTTATTGCGCAATTTACATCCGGGGTTAATTAAGCTTTGTTTTGCTGCTGTCTGAAAAAATCCCCGTCTTTTTAACACCCGAAAATATACATTTTCTCGTAGATAATTCACAAGCGAAGGTTAATTAAGCCTGTTTTGTTTTCATTTAGTAAAACAACGTGTTGAAAACAAAATAAAAGAAATTTTTTTTTCCTGGCCTTTTTTGGAGCGCAATTTATTAAGGGGGTTTCCCCAAGCTTGTTATGGTTCTTTTGGGAGTCAAAAAAGGGTTATATTTATCATTACGATAGCTTCTCAAACAGGTTGTAATTTTTAGAAAAAAACATATGTCGACAGAGAGGGCAGGCTTTTCAACTGCGAGTGGAGTGGCACAACATTTCTAAAAGGGGGCCCCGGGGTCGACACAGCAAGGGGGGGTCGCAGAAAGGGGTCACTCGGTGAGGCCACAACCTCCCGCTGTTCCTACAGCCGTGTTTGTTCACCCCCCAAGGGGTTCTTTTTTTGGTTGACTGGGTCATCCCTTCCCCCAGATGACATTGAAACCCCACCAAAGTCGGTGGGAACCTCAGAAAAAACACTTTTTGGGGTTTCCCCGGGAGGGGTCAGGGGCCCCCCCTTCCCGCCCCCCCTGTCCCATCCAGTTCCCTCCCCGGGGATTAAATTGGCGGGCCGGGCCCCACTATAAACGGGATGAAAATTTGAGGAGGGCAGTCAGCAGTATTGGCAGCGAAGAAATGGGGCCAAAATCCCCAGCTTCTTGGAGACGGAAATTTTAAAGATGTGGAGGTGGGGGGAGGATGTTGAGAGGCACCTCGGTTACCAAACCCGGTGAGGGACAGTAGTGACGATGAAAAAATGATGATGATTTACCCGCCGATTGGGAGCCGGTAAGAAGGGGCTTCTCATCGTCAGAGAAAGGGCGTCCTTGCGCGTCAGGCAGCGGCCGAAACCAGCAAGGGGGTTGTTGGGGTGATCAGCGGGGTACAGCAGTGTGAGGTTGGGGGGAGCCAACGGCCACGGGGGTAAAAAAAAACCCCTTTTGCAGGTCCAAACAGTACGGCAACAGGGGCCCCAGCGAGGACGGGCAGTAGTCACCGGGAGGTTGGGGGTAAAATCACTACTGGGCGGTGTGGAGTTCTTTGTAAGACCCCGGGGCCAAAATGGGGTAAGTAAATCGGGGGCAGAAAGTGAAGCGTGCCAGGGGGCAAAGTTGGCAAAAGGGCCCCTGGTCAAAAATAGCGCACCATCCGGGGGCCCGGGGAGAAACGTGGCTGATGTGGTGGTCCATCCTGCCGTGCAGCACAGCAGGAGGGCACGCACCCTTTCAGCCATAAAGGCTCCCCCATCTGCAGAAGGGCGCTGTTTTCTTGACCCCTTTCCCCCGCCCAGATCCCTCCGTCCTCGCTACATGGCCCAGCAGTCGTTCAGAGAGGGGATTGAAAAAGCAAAATAGCGCCCAAACCATCCTAAGGTGCAGCAGCTGCCCGTGCTCCTTTCCAAGGAGGTCACGCGTCCCCCCTTTTTCCAAAAAGGTGGATTGCCCTTCAGAGAACAATGGTTTGTGGAGGAATGGGGGTTCCAAGGAAATTCTTTCCAAAAGGGGGGCAGTACCAGCATTTCAAATATGTAAAAGAAAGGGGGGCCACCCTTGCTTATCGGTTTTTTTCCAAGGTACCCGGCACCCGGGGCGTTTGGAGGTAACTCGGTCAGGGCCTAATGTCCTTTTACGGCCCCCTGGGTGAATGTGTTCCCTCCCCCGGGGACCCCCCAACAATTGGACGGGGAAGCTTTCCCCCTGTTGCAAACGCTCCCCTGCGCCAATGTGTCCCCCTCCACCACCCCCCACCACCTCCTCCACAAGTAGCCCATCATACAATGTTAGGGCCGCGGTGTAGCGTTTACACCCAGCTTGGCCCCGGGGAACGAGTCAAAAGGGGAGGATGTCCCCGTATGCAGCAAGAAATCGATGTGTGGCTTTTTCCGCCCAACGCAAAAACGACTGGTGCGGCCAAGGGAGAACTGGTGTCCGCGCTGCCCGAGGAGGATGGTCCCCGCGCCTCATGGCACGTGTTCAATTTTGGTTGTAAAAAAAGGGTTTCCCGAAGTTTCCACCCTCTTTAGAAAATTCTGAAAAAGGCCCGGGAAAAAGTGCACACTTTATCCCTTCGACAAAGCCCGGAACACCTCCTCGAGTTTTCAGCGAAAAAACGGCCCCCCCCCAACAGCTTGATTAAAAGCGTTTTTCCCCCGGAATTCCAGCCTGCACAGTTGGACCGATTATGAACAGGAAAGGCCATTTAAAGATTTTTTTATGATCCAGGCAGACAGAAGTATCCCTGTGTAATTTGATGTCACCGTGGGGTCCGCTAACATGCCTTTGTTAGGCCCTTCGAGGAGGACGTTAAAATTTCAGTGCCAGGACTCGGGGTGGGGTAACTATTCCACTGCTTCATGTCCCAACAGATGCGAAAAAAAATGTTGGGCAGGGAGGAGATTGGCGTACATCTGTGGCCAATGATCCGGTGGGGGATGAAAAAGGAGGAAGGGGAGGAGGGGACTTGGGGGCAGAAATTGTTGGAAAATGGTGGATTTTTTTACCCAGGGGACAAGAGAGGGGGAGCGGAAGCTGGGGGAGGTGGTGGGGATGAGGAAGACGAGGAATGACTCCCAAAAAACCGTGGCAGTATACAGTTTTGGGGGGAGGGCCCCCCGGAGTCACTTGTGCAAAGGGCCCCCCCATGCTTATTTGCCTGGCTATGAAGCCGAATAGTCAGCATCCGGCAGAGGGATGACTTCTGCCTCCCCCCCTTTGGACCCCCCCTAAACCCGGGCCAAAAAGGGGCCCTTTTTTCCCCCCATTGAAGGGAAGAAAAAACTCAAATATAAGGAAATCCTCCCTAATCAGTTGGCCCGGCCCATGTGCGGTGTCCTTCTCAGGTCTGACCGGGGGGTTTCCCCAGCGTCCGTACTACTGCGGGCTGCTGGGGGAAAAGGGGGGGGGTAGGAGCAGTACCACTCCCTCACGAACCTAAGTTGGGTCATAATGAGCAGCTTCCTTCATCTATGAGGAGGCAGCACCACACACGCAGAGGGCAAAGGGGCAATTTTCCCCGAACCAACATTTTGCCACTTGGAAACACCCGCCCACCCCCGTTAGAAAATGCGGACTACTGGGGCCCAAAAAGGGTGGGTGGCCGAAATTTCCCAGTTTGAGTGGAGAAGTTCCCCCCGGCCATAGTGTGGCATCAAGCGGGGTGTTCAGTGCGGCGGGGCCTGTTTTCCCCAAGGAGAACCCGTTGTCAGGAAATGTTTAAACGATGACCTTTGTCAAGATAATCAGGCGGGATCGGGGTTTTTCCCACACCAATCCTTAGGCTATCTGGGTTTTAAACTACCTGCCCCAGCCATATTTGATGCCGACCCCCCTGAGCCCCCAAACTGTGATGTTTTTTCCCTCTGCCCACCCCCCGGGCTTTCCGGGACTGGAATTTTCCACCCCCCTCAAAAATTGTATTGTGCCACCTTGCTATGCTGCTGCTGCTGTGCTGTTGCCGTGACATCCCCCACTGTGTCATTGTGCCCTCTGCGGCCCGTAGTTTTTACCTCCAGAATGTCATTGTGCCACTCTCGCCCCCATCTGGCCCTTTTTCATCACCTCCCTCTTGTATTGTGCCCCAAGTGACCTATGCTGTGCCGCCTGATCCCCTCTCGTATTGTGCCCCCTCTGGGCCCATATATTTTTCCACCTGCAAATGTCATTTTGGCCCTCCTGACCTCGTGCTGCGGGGGGACTCCTTCGTGCCCCCCACCTGTGTATTGTCCACTGTTGACCCCATGCGTGCCCTGGGGTGCTGCCCTGCCCCCCCACTGTGGCCAATCCTGTTTTTTCCCCCCTCCAGAATTTGTCATTGTGAGTTGACCCAAGCTGCTGATGTGGTGCTGCCGTGCCTCCCACCCGTGTCATTGGCCCCTGTCTGACCTTTTTGCTGCTGCTGTTGCTTGTCCCTCCACACTGTGTATTTTACCCCTCTTTGGCCTAACCCTTTTTTTCCCCTCCCGAAATTTTTCATTTGCCACTGCCCGACCTAGTGCTGCCACCGTGACTCCCCCTTGTCTTGTGCCCTGCGGCCTGGTACGTTTTTCCCCTTCCCGAAGTCATTGTTGTTGACCCCATGCTGCTGTGGGGGCCCGCCCTCCCCCCACATCTGCACTAATGTTCCACCCCCAGCTTTTCAGTTTTTTTTTTCCCTTTTTTTTGCCCTGACTTTTTTAGGCTAGTTTGCTTAGTTTTTTGTCAGTTTTGCCCCCCTTAAGTCCCAGGGCATTTTTTAGTGAAGCGATTTAAAGGCGGGGGGCAGTCATGGCGTTTCATATAAAAAAACACCTTGTTGAAGACCAAACCCAAACCCCCTGATATTTAAAAAATGGGACAAAAAGTTTTCAGCACCTGCAGGCTCTGTGCAGCCGGAAATAAACTCTTTTTAAGCGATTGTGCCCGGGAAATTGGAAAAGAAAGAATTTTGTCGGGGGAAAAATTGGCGAAGGGCCGAATCGAATTTTTTAGAAAAGCCCTCTCTAGTGATATACATTGAAAATAAATAAATATCTAATCTTATTTAAGTGATTTTTTGATAATAACCGCCCTTTTTTAAATTTAATGACCAAAAATTAAAAAAAAATTTTTTTATATAAACATAGATAATAACTTAATTTTATTAAAGCTTTTTTATTCATATATTTACACGCTTTATAAAAAATTTATACACTTGCTTCCTTTTAAAAAACCTTTTAGTAAAAAATTTTATATTCAAAAACACAGAAACCCGCAATAGATTAGCTAGTTCATTTTTTATCGTTGGAAATGCATTGCCCCCTTCGTGTGGCAAAGGAATATTGGGCAGTGATTGAATTATTTTCAAAAGCTGTATCATTTATCACTTTAGGCCGTCACTTTTATCATTCCAAATCTGTAACACTGTATTACCTTACAAATCCAGCATTTCTGGTTTGTCTCTTATAACAAAGAAAAAACATTGGGAAAAGGTTTAAATTAAAATGTTTTTGCTTGCAAACCCTAATTTTAAGACAAACCCCGCTTTCAGAGTGACTTTTGCCGCCCCCTAAATTTCTGTGGAAAAGGGTTGGTGGGGATAGAAAACACGAGGGAGGTCCTTTTAACCCTGAAATTATCCCTTTTGAAGCAGCGACCTGGTAAAGTGGTCCTATGTGAAGGGGGTCTCAGCAAAGCTCCCGTACATTTTGGTTCCAACCAACAGCCCAAAGCCAAGGAGGGGCGAGGAACGGGGAGGTGGGGGAAAACAGCAACAAGGCATGCCTCTTTTAGCCCTGCTTACTAAAGAAAAAAGAGGATGTCTGCAGCTTGGAAAACTGACTTGTTCCAGCCCTGTATCCGTTAAGGGAGGTGGAGGGCATAATAACCCTAACAGGCCTGCTACTATGCTTGCAGCTAAAGGTCCTGACTTGTACAGCACTGATGAGGTAACTGATCCTGCACAAATCCATATGCAACAGGTCAGTGTATCAGGGGAGCACCATGTGCCTGTAAGTGTACATACACAGGAGTACATAGACATTCTGTCACCAGAGCGCACCACCAGAAATATATACTCTGCAAACTCTCTTTGTAACTCCACACTGTTATCCAAATGCAAATTGGTGACCTCAACCCCTTACTGACATATGACGTACGTCATAGTGCCGGTAAAGGGCTTTGTAGCGGGATCGCAGCGTGATTGGCTGCTAATTTGGCAGTTACAGTGCGGGATGGTGCCAGCGCTATCCCGTGCTGTTTAACACCTTAGATGCTGCGCCAAAGATGGCAGCGGCGTCTAAATCAATGAGAAATGGTGCCGCGCAAATTAGGGGGATTCAAAGTTAAAGTAAAAACAAATGTTTTAAAGTGTAAAAAAAAAATTAAAAAAAGTATTAAAAGTTCAAATCACCTCCCTTTTGTCATTTTGCAATTAAAAAATTAAATAAAAAAGTTACACATATTTGGTATTGCCGTGTCTGAAAAGATCCAATCTATTAAAATATAACATCATTTATCCTGTATTCTGAACACCGTAGAAGAAACAAAATTTCAAATGCCAATATTGCGGTTTTTGAGTCATTTCAGGTCCCCTAAAAATTGAAATAAATTTGATAAAAAAAAGTCGCATGTATTCCAATCTGGTAATAAGAAGTAAACTTCAACCCGCAAAAAATGCATCCTAACTCAAGTCCGTAGATGTTTGTACAAAAAATTATTTGGTTGCAATACAGATAACACATAGTTTTTACCGAAGATTGAATGCTATAAAAGCAAAACACCCGCAAACATGACACAAGTATGTTTTTTCCACATTTTGCTCCACTTAGAATATTTTTGTGGTTTCCCAGTATATTCTATGGTGTAATGAATGACACCATTAGAAATTACATGTTATCCCACAAAATAAAAGCCCTCATATGTCTATGTAGATGAAAAAATAAATAAGTTATGGCTCTGGTAAGACGAGGAGGGAAAAACAAACGTGAAAAAAAACAATAGGCTGCAGCGGGAAGGAGTTAAACATTACATGGCGCATGTATGTCAGGATCTTCATAAAGTTAATGAGAGACTCAAAAATTCGGAGAAACTAATCAGTACTATTGAGGACACTTTGCCCATGCTCTCCATGATCCTTGACAAGCTTGATGACCTTGAAAATAGGTAATGGAGGAATAACCTCACATTGGTGGGGATACCGGAAAAAGCTGAAGGTAGAGATCCAATTGGTTTCCTTGAAAAATAGCTAACTGCAACATTTGGAAAAGAATCTCTTTCCTCTTTCTTTGCCATAGAACGGGCGCACAGAGCACCTGCCTGACCTTTGCCCACAGGAGCACCTCCCCGTCCCATGCTATTGAAAATTCTACACTAGGAACAGGAACTCTATTTACAGGCAGCCAGACATATGCCATATCTGTCAGTGTATGGTCAGAAGCTCTTTATCCAGACTTTTCTGTGGAAATACAGAAACAACGCTCCCACTTACTTTATATTAAGGGAGGATGCATGGTCTTTCAATTCCATGTGCTATGCTTTACCCTGCAAAGCTCTGTGTAGTCGCTTTGTGCGAAAATCATTTTTTGACACTCCTATGGACACGCTCCTGTGGTTAGATTCCAATGAAAAGGCCTTTAGTTCCCACAGGGAAGTTAGCTAAAGTTTGGCGCTCATTATATGTCTATTTCTGTGTGCTTTATTAAGTATATGGGGAGAGTTTTGTTTCTCTCTCTCATTCTCTAGGATTTTTTCAATCTAGTTAGATTATTATGCAAAACTTCATCCTTTGTCTGCTTATCATTTCTGCAATCCAGTTTTTTTTTTTTTTTCTACAGGAGCCCCCCGGCTTGTTAGACCGTGACACATGGTTGTTTTTCCAATCTTTTTTTTTTTTCTCCCCTTATTGGTTAACACCTGTGTCGCCGTGGTCCAACCGGGTTTTCTCGGGCTTAGTTTGAGTCCTGATTCTTTCAGTTCGAGAGGTATGTACATTCTTTTTTATTAAGGTTTTTCTTACACTTGTTTTAAGGTTATGTTTTTAGGTACAGGGGTGGTTCCTTCCCAGAGCAGGTCTATAATATTGTATTTCAGGTGGTCTATACCTATGTCTTACTTGCTGTCATTTGTCAAGCAATGTTTTTTGAGGAATTATGAGTAGTAATATTATAGCCTGAAATGTGAGTCCTAAATGACACTTCTAAGCAACATGCTGTTTTTGATTACCTAAAGCATTTTCAGCCAACAATTCTCTGTTTGTCCGGAACTCACCTTACTAAAGAAAGAATCCATGTGCTAAGTAAACCTTGGTGGGGAGCATCCTTCCATCCATTTTTTACATTTTAATTTGAATACTTATAAGATAGCAACAGATTGCAAAAATTTGCTAAGACAGAATGAGAACCGTTTTTCAATAACAATTTAACCATTAAAACTAACCACATTTAATACACAAGACATGACACAAAAGGGAGGGTATTTCAACAAAATACCTTATTCATCTCTTAATTCCATTAGTATCCAACTATACATGAAAGCAATAATGTCTGTATTTAAAGGCCTGCCTTAATAATATAGAAATCCCATAACCTCCATATGGATTCAAACCAATCTAAGGAATTGTCTTATATTTGCCTAACATGTTTAGTCCTATTTAGCATCTCACTTAGATCCGGAGGCTGTGACATTTTCCAATTGCTAGAGATTAAACATCTTGCTGCTGTTAGAAGATGAATTACCAGCCCTCTGGTATGCTTACACACTGGTCTAGAAAAAACGTTGAACAAACAAGACATCGGGTCATTTGGTATATTCACTCCCGTGACCTCCTTGATTAGATTCCTTGCCTGTCTCCAAAAGGATCGTATGACAGGACATGTCCAAAAAATGTGATACACATGAGCCCGGGATAACCCACATCTCCAGCAACTATCCGGGATAGTTGAATTAATTTTGTGGAGCACTTCAGGTGTATAGTACCACATTGTCACAAGCTTATAGATGTTTTCCCTATATACCACATATCTTGATGTTTTAGTTGCATATCTCCAGATAAGGTGCCATTGATCTGAAGATATTGGCTTACCAATAAATTTTTCCCAGGAGACCATGTAATTGTGAGCCACTGGTGTCTGCGGGTAGGGATTCAATAATAGTTTATAAATATCCGATATCAGCCCCCTTGTTGATACACTTAATCTAGAAAGGCATTCAAATCTAGTGGGTTTAGAAGTTTTATCTGAGCGAAAAAGTTGCTGCATAAAGTGCTTAATTTGTATGTAGCTATATTGGCATGTGGAAGGTAATTGAAATTTATCCTGTAGTGTGGAAAATGGTAATAATTTCAACATCCTATGATACATTAAATCCGCCAATCTGAATAGATTGTGCTTAAACCATGGTTCCATTGATTTGTTACCCTAGGCATCCGGCATCAATGGGTGAAATAAAAAGGACCCAATGGCCGACGCTTCCAAACAAGGATTAAATTTCCATTTGCTTCTCTGCTATATGTCCCGTGTAAGAGCCACCGGGCCCAGAAGAACAGCATTTAGTTTTAATGGATGCTTGTGCCTATAACAAGGAATTTGGATGTATGGGTTGTAACCATAATTTTTCAATTTCTGCCCAACGAGAATAGGCATACTTAGACGACCATGCAGGTATCCATCTCAGGTGTGTAGCCATGTAGTATTTAATAACATCCGGAGTTCCCAAACCCCCATACTGTTTACTAGCTAATAACACTGATTTAGCTACTCTGTGCCTTTTATAATTCCACACAAAGCGGAGGAAGGATACCTGTAAAGCTTTTAGATCTCCCATTGGGACTGGTATCAGCAAGGTTTCAAATAGATATAAAATCTTTGGCATTAATGTCAGCTATTCTTCCTAACAAGGAAATCAGTAATTTGGTCCATCTTTGTAGCATGTTCCTCATCTCCGTATACAGTTTAGGGAAATTTTGGTTATATAGGGATGAGTATGATTTTGTGATATTAACACCCAGGTACTTCAGGGAACCCTCCTTCCAATTATAGGGAAAGTTTGCCTGAAGAGTTGCTAAAAGGTCTCCAGGAATGCCCACTGGCAGGGCCCCAGTCTTTGTGTTATTTATTTTATTTCCCAATAGATTTCGAAAGTTATCCAAGAGAGCGTGCAGATTTGGTAGAGCAATATGGAGGTTAGTTAAAGTAAGTAATAAGTCAGTTAGTTAAAGTAGGTAATATGTCATCTGCAAATAGTGATAATTTGAATTCCCGATTATGAAGCATTATTCCAGGGATAGAAGCGTCCAATCTAGTAGCAGCGGCTAATGGCTCCACACACATCACAAAAATGAGTGGCGATAGTGGGCATCCTTGCCTTGTGCCATTAAATATATTAATGAGAGGTAATGTATCATGCAGCAATCTAATTGCCGCTGTAGGAACAGAATACAGCTGTTTGAGCGCTTGCATAAAGGGGCCAGAGATACCAAAATGTTTTAGAACTGCAAACATGTATGTCCAATTCAGACGGTCAAATGCTTTTTCGCCGTCTAGCCCCAATATTAATGCTGCGCTACTCTGTTTATTCACAGCATCTATAAGGTCAATAACCCTCCTAGTGTTGTCTCCACCTTGGCGGTTTAGTACAAATCCCACTTGATCCTTGTCAATGATCTGCGGGAGCCATATCGATAGTCGATTAGCTGGTATTTTCGTTAAAATTTTTAAGTCTGCATTTAGTAATGCAATGGGTCTATAACTGGCGGCCTCTAATGTTTCTTTTCCAGGTTTTGGCAGCAATGTGATGTATGAGTGCAAAAAAGAAGTGACTGAGTTTCCCTGTAAAATTGCATTGTATAAATGAATTTGGTAATGTGATATCTGAAAGCCTGATAATAAGTCAGACGATCGGGGACTGGTGATTTACCATAGGGTAACTGTTTTAAGACTTCCGTTAATTCTTCACTTGTAATATCAGCATTCAGAGAGTCTATTGCTTCTGTTGGCAACCTTGTTAACCGACATGCAGTGAGGAAATGATCCAGTCTGCGAGTCCTTTGCTGCTCATCGGCTGGCAAGGTCTCCGGAAGAACATACAATTGAGAGAAATAGTCGTGAAAAATCTCTGCAATATGTGTGGGGTTCTGTATGGTATGTCCGTCCTTATCTTTCAATCTGTGTGGTGTTCGTTGAAAGGCATCCTCCCTAAGCTGTTTAGCCAGTCATGAATGGTGTGTGTTGCCTCTGTCATAATATCTATGTCTGGAGTATAATAAACATTTTTCCATGTGGCCTATGGCAAGAGCTTTCAGTTGTGTGCGTATAGCTTCTATTTTTCTAAGGGTAGGCTTAGACGGGGAAACTGTCAAAGAATGTTCTAGTAGCTTTTGTTGGGCTGTGTTTCCATTTGTAGACACTTATTTCTTTTAATCTTAGAGCTCAGTGAAATACAGTGACCCCTAATGGCAGCCTTATGCGCCTCCCACAGTGTTAGCCAAGAAAAAACTGAGCCCTCATTACAAGAAAAATAGTCATTAATGTACTTTCTAATCTGCTCTCTACTATGTAGATGTTTAACAAGACTCTCATTTAGTCACCAGTGGCATCTACAAGTTCCTACTGCATTCACATCTCGGGTTAGGGCTAGCGGGGCGTGGGGTGACCACGTTATGGGACCAATTGTCATATCCACTGTTTTTCTTAGTGTGGGGATATTGCCAAAAAAATAGTCTATCCTAGAGTGTGTGTTGTGGGGATTGGAAAAAAAGGTATATGCATGCTCTCTTGGATGAACCACCCGCCAAAGATCAAACAAAGAGTATTTCCTGATGAGTTTCCGAAACTCCCTAGACAATCTATTCTGTGTTTGATCAGCAGCTTTCTATCCCACATACAATCTATCCATTACAGTGGAAAATGGCATGTTAAAATCTCCCCCCTGTAGAAGTAGGGCTGTAGGTAGACTCGACAATTTTTGTAACCCCTTGTTTAAAAGCTTAATTTGGGACACATTAGGTGCATAAATATTGCATAAAGTAAGGCGTGTTCCTCGATATGAGCCATGCAGAATTATGTATCTCCCCTGAGTGTCTATGTATGATCTTTCGGACAGAAATAGGTTGGATAATAAAATTGCCACATCTGCTCTTTTACGATCTTGTGATGCCATATAGACCTGGGGGAAAGACCCTTTGCAAAGGAAAAGTTACCTTCTTTATCAAGATGAGTTTCCTTCAGAACACTACTTCTGGGTGGCGTGTTTTGAGTTCCGTGAGGAGGAGTGAGGAGGAGTTTCCATTTGATGTTCGAGTTCAGGCCTTTGACGTTTAACGAAATAACTTTAGCCATCCGGATATTTGAATGACATCAGAAAACCGCATAAGATGATAGGTACCATAGGGAAACAAAAACCTTCTAAAGGGGGTATAAAGACACAAAAGGCATAGGGAAGACAAGACAGCATTATGGCCGACAAATTCCACAGATACAATTTAACCAAGACAAAATCTTTCGCATTCTTATACCAAAATATAAGATCTTAGAGTGGGGTATATAGGTGTTGAACCAGAAGCAGGACCAACCAAATCTCCTGTTCACTCACATTAGATCTCGAGCACATGAGACCACCTGATACCCCAACTGGGGATTGCAAATGACGGACCATATCCAGTTGCAGCCTTTGACTGCTTGACTTCTCCCCTTCTCTATACCCCGTCATACATTTAAACACTGATCTTAAGATAATCGGGGTAGGGAAGGAGAATTATTAGGTCGAGCCAACAAAAAGCGGAACAGCGAGAAAACCAATTATTCTCAGACTTGATTGTATTATATTAGGGGCTAATTCACTAATGATAGAATTATAGCCAGAAGAGGAAGGAGGAGGGTAGGAAAGTAAGAGAGAGGGGAGAGAGGGAGAGAGAGAAAAAGAAAAGAAAAAAAAGGGGGGAAATAGGGGAAAGAGGGGATAGGGAAAGTTGCATAGGCACTTGGTACATAAACTACTGAGTCTATCCTCTGCAGCTCGGCAGATATCACAAATTTTCACCAGCTACCAAATCTATACATTATAAAGTTCGACAAATAAAGATTTTGAGCTATGGCCAAGGATCTGTCCAGTATTTCGTGTTCCTGTCATGGGCTTGGATCGTTTCCTCGAAGGTGATTGCCAGATTGGTGAGGGAGGCGTCGGCAGAAGGGCATGCTACCAATCCACAATTTCAGGGGGAGAAATATGAAATGTAGAACATAGTGCTTGCAGATCTTTAGGAGATCGAAGGGTAAAGGTTTTGCCATCTTTGGAAGTGATAAGCGTGAACGGAATCCCCCATTTATATTTAATTTTGTTTTGCTTCAAAACTTGTAGTAGGGGTTTTAGACAGCGCCTTTTATGTAAAGTAATCCACGACAGATCTCCGCCATTATTCGTTCCTTTAGGCCAAAGTCTTGAATGCAACATATAACGTCCCGAGGAACTAGAGAATTTGATTTAGGCTTCAAGGCTCGGTGTGCTCTGTCCATTTTAATTTAGTGTGTAGGTGATTCCCCAAAGAGAGTGTTGAAGATGGTAGTTAACAGCTTCACCCTAATGTTATGATGCTTCCCCCTAGTGTCAAGGTCCTCCAGGTGATTTGTAGTTCTTGTAGAGTCAAAGTTTGGGAGGCCATTTGAGAGTGCATTTGGGAAATATATTTTCTAGTGTCATCATGTGCCTCCTCTAAATCTTCCACCCGGGTGACCAGAGCTTTCAGGTCATGTCGGATCAGAGAAATTTCCGATCTGCATGTTTCTTTAAGCTCCTTCACTAAAGATTTGAAATCATTCTTAGAAGGTAACTGAGCTAGGCATTCTCTCCAATCCTGCACACCAGGAGGGCCCTGCATATCTTTGCTTGCGTCTCCTTCTAATGATTCTGTTGATGAACCCCAGTGGGCATCTTGTGGATGTTGTGAGAACAACAGGGGTGGATTTGAATCTCCCTGGTCTTCAGGGGGCCAGTCCAGTTGTTGATGGTGGAATTAGACCCTAGGCCCAATTTCTTACTGTTTGGGGTTTTGGGAACTCTAGACATGCTGCCAGAATATTTTTCTGATGTTATGCTGTCAGGTAGGAGCCCAAAATAGTCAGGGGTTATGTGAGTGGCAGTCTCTGTTCAGGGACACTGGATAGGAGAGTTACTCAGAGGCTCCAAATTAATTGATAAGTCCCGATATGTGAGACAAGGAGAGAATTTTCCCTGCTGACCAGCCTCCTCTGGTTTAAAGATTTTTGAGAACTGTACCACAGGTCCTGCACTTGCTTTATAAGAGTGTCTTCCCGCAGCGAGGATAGTAACAACAGAGTCAGTTGGTGTAATGATGCCCTCTTTCACTCTGGGAGTAACTTCTGGGGCACTCAAAGTGTGATATGCAGGAGGGACAAATGTAGCAGTAGGAGGATTAGAGCTATCAGCACCCGCAGTAACGCAAAATGGCGGCTGTTCCCGCTCTGCGCCTCATGGCGATGGCGCGCGTAATGGCGGTTCAGTCCGTCCTACAAGTTGTAAGTACCTCTGTAAAGTGTTCCTTTGCTTTTTAAGGGAAGTGCGTTTTCCCTGGGGCCGTCTCAAACCCCTCCGTCTCACCTTGGCCAAGGTCTTCCCGGTGTGTCTTTGGGCGGCTTTTCGTCTGTGGTCACCGCAGGTTTAATGCTCGTCGCACTCAAGCTGCATGCCTCTAGGTTGCAGAAGGGCAGCGTCCAGCGACCAGTGCACCGCACAGGCACCAAGGTTACAGGTTTGGGTCCATCTCAAGTGCTGCAGCGCGGTTAAAATGGCCGGGTCCAACAGAGACCGCCTCACTCTGGTGTTCGCGCCTGTTAGGGCCTGCGCTAAGCTCCAGGTCTTGCCAGCCCCTCTTCCCTCTTGGCATCCGCGGACCGGGGAAATTCCGAGCTCAGGAGGTTCCCGAGTACTCTCTGCTGCTGTTGAGGAGCTTTCTGCATTTAAAAGTACCCAAATGCCCCTTTTAGTTTAGCCCCCAATTTTCGCGGTCAGATGGGAGCTCTTTCCTCCGCGCCATCTTGGGCAGAGCCTGGCCCCACGCCCCCCAAACCCTTTCAATTTTTTATCCATATGAAGGGATGAGTGTATTAGTTTTTAGGGGCCCATACCATTTCCTTGAGCGTCTGTGACCGATTCAGGGGGTAAATTTTTGAGATGGGCGAATTATCTAACGAAGTGGAATTGTTTAGAATTTTCGGGAAAAATTCGGTTCGGACCCAAGTCGAACTTTGGGGTATTCGGGGGAACGAAGTGTCTTTATTGTAAAAGGGCCCGCGAGCAAAAGGGGGTACGGGGGAAAGCACCTTTGGGGGAAAGGGGATGCTCATGACATGTACAGAGATGAAGCCAATCGAGACCGGCGGGATTCTGTGACGTCACCGCAATATAAGACCGAGCGCGCCCCTGGAGCTCAACTCCTCTCACGTATGATAGGGAAGGTGCGTGCGGGGGATAGCGCTTTCTGAAGAACTGATTTTTCTATACAGCGATTCGTCAGAGTGGGGTGGTATAGCTGCTTGTGACTCAGAGGGACTGTTCTGTTGAATGTGCTATATTTCTGATTTTTTTGCGGTATTGGATCTGAAATCCAGTGTGCGTCCACTGCTGCTGATACGAATTCATCTCTTTCAATCGTGGGATCTCTAGCCAGTTCATGTTGTATTCATTCTAAAGAAACAGCTCGTTTTTGAACAATACATCTATACCACTTCATTTTTGGCAGCGCTGAATTCAATTGCGCAAATTTACATCCAGGGGTTAATTAAGCGTGTTTTGCTTGGTGTGATGACCAAAAATAAACCGTCTTTTTCATACGCCAAATATAATATTTTTTTTTGCGTAAGCTATTCACAACGCAAGGCAAATTACAAACTGTATCTCTTGCGCTGCTGTGGCGTAGGAAAACACGCAATTGTAAACACGCTACATAGAGTTTGTGCGGCTCAATTCTGCGTTGCTCTCATTTTACATCCAGGGTTAATCGTTAGCGTTGTTTTGTGCTGTGTGCTGACAAAAATAAACCGTCTTTTTCTCTACGCAAATATATATATTTTTTTTGGTAGACTAATCACAAGACTCAAGCTATAATACAACTGTATCTCATTGTTGTGTGGTAGTAAACACGCAATTGTAACAAGTACAAAGGCTATGTTTGTGCGGCTCAATTGTCTTTGGCGCAATTTTACATCCAGGGGTTAATTAAGCGTTGTTTTGCTGGTGTGCTGACTCAAAAATAAACCGTCTTTTTCAACGCCATCTATATATATATTTTTTTTTGGTAGCCTAATCTTACAAGCAAATCGCAATATTACAACTGTATCTCTTGTTGTTGTGGCGTAGAAAACACGCAATTGTAACACTCGCTATAAGTTGAGAGTGCGGCTCATTCTTTGTGCGCAAATTTACATCCAGGGTTAATTAGCGTGTTTTGCTGGTGTGCATGACAAATAAATAAACCGTCGATTTTCAACGGCCTCAAATATATTATTTTTTTTGTTGTCCTAATGCTCTCACAAGACAAAGCTATTATATCAAACTGTATCTGTCTGTTGTGTGGCGTAGAAAACAGCTCCGCAATTGTAAGCACGTACAAAGCTACTAGTTTGTGCGGCTCAAATTCTGTTTGGCGCAATTTACATCCAGGGCGCTTGATTAGCGCTTGTTGAGGCTGGTGTGCTGACAAAATAATACCGTCTTTTTCAAACGCCAAAATATATATTTTTTTTTTGGTAGCCTCTATTTCACAAGCAAGGCAGAAACTTACAACTGTATCTCTGTTGTGTGGCCGTAGGAAACACGCAATTTGTAACACGCTACATAGTTTGTGCGGCTCAATTTCTTTGGCGCAATTTAATCCAGGCGGTTTAATTAAGCGTGTTTTGCTGGTGTGCTGACAAAGATAAACCGTCTGTTTCAACGGCAAATTCTCTATATATTTTTTTGGTAGCCGTAATTCTTACAAGCAAAAGGTCATATAATTACACTGTATCTCTTGTTGTGTGGCGTGTGGAAACACGCAATTGCGCAACACGTACTATGTATGTGGCTCAATTCTTTGGCGCAACGTTTACATCATGCGGGTTAGTTAGCTCGTTGTTTTGCTGGTGGTGCTGACAAAATCTAAAACCGTCTTTTTCTCTCGACTCCAAAGATATATATTTTTTTTTGGTAGCCTAATCACAAGCAAAGGCAAATCGCTACAAACTGTATCTCTTGTGTGTGGCGTAGAAATATCCACGTCAATCTGTACAACGCTATATTAGTTTGTGCGGCTCAATTCTTCGGCGCAAATTTACATCCATGGGTTAACGTTAGCGTTGTTTTGCTGGTGTGCTGACATAAACAATAAAAATACTCTAGTCTTTTCAACGCCCAAACTATATATATTTTTTTGGTAGCCTAATCACACAAGCAAGGCAAATTACAACTGTTTTCTTGTTGTGTGGCGTAGAAAACACGCAAATTGTAACACGCTACTAGTTTGTGCGGCTCATTTCTTTGGGCGAAATTTACATCCTGGGTTAATTAAAGCGTTGTGTTTTGCGAGGTCGTGCTGCAAAATAAACCGTCTTTTCAACGACAAATATATATATATTTTTTGGTAGCCTAATCGCTCACAAGCAAAGGATAATTACAAACTGTATATCACTTGTTATGTGCGCGTAGGAAAAACACGAATTGTAACACGATACAAACGCCAGTACTAGCTGATTGTGCGGCTCATTCCTTTGGCGCAATTTCAACGTCTCAGGGGTTAATTAAGCGCGTGTTTTTCTGGTGTGCTGACAAAAATGATAACCGTCTTTCTTCACGATCCAATATATTATATTTTTTTTGGTAGCCTAATTCACAAGCAAAGGCAAATTACAACTGTATCTCTATGTTTGTGTGGCGTAGGAAAACACGCAATTGTAAACAAGCATCTAGTTGTGCGGCTCAATTTTCTTTGCGCCATTTACATCCAGGGTTAATTAAGCATTGTTTGCTGGTGTGCTGACATAATAAAACGTCTTCTTCAACGCCAAATCTACTATATATATTTTCTTTGGGTAGCCTATTCACAAGCCTAAAGGCTAGACATATACAACTGGATCTCTTGTGTGTGCGTAGATAAACAGCAATTGGTAACACGCTATACACAGCTACTAGTTGTGCGCTCATCTTCTGAGATGGCGCATTTACATCCAGGGTTAATTAAGCGTTGTTTTGCTGGTGTGCTGACAAAAATAAACCGTCTTTCAAATACCCCCCCCCCCCCCCCACCCACCCCCCCACCCACCTCCCCCCCCCAATAACAAAAACGACACTCTATATATATTTTTTTTTTTGGTAGCCTAACTTCACAAGCAAAGGGCAAACTTACAACTGTATCTCTTGTTGTGTGGTAAGAAAAACAGCAATTGTAAACACGCTACTAGTTTGTGCGGCTCAATTCGTTTGGCGCAATTTACATCAGGGGTTAATTAAGCCGTTGTTTTGCACTGGTGTGCACGCGACAAAACGTATAACCGTCTTTTTCAACGCCAAATATAGATATTTTTTTTTTGGAGAAGCCTAATTCACAAGCAAGGCAAATTACAACTGTATCTCTTGTTGTGTGGCGTAGAAATCACTGCAATTGTTAACACGCTACTAGTTTGCGCGCGGCACTCAAATTCTTTGCGCAATTTACATCCAGGGTTAATTAAGCCGTTGGCGAGCGAGCTGGTGTGCTGACAAAAATAAAACCGTTCTTTTTCAACGCCTCAAATATATATATATTTTTTTTTGAGTATAGGCTAATTCACAAGCAAGGATCAAAATTAAAACTGTATCTCTGTTGTGTGGCGTAGAAAACACAGACAAGCTGTAACACGCTACTAGTGTTTGTGCGGCTCTCAATTGTCTTGCGCTCAATTACATCCAGGGAGTAATTAAGCGTTGTTTTGATGGTGTGCCGTGACAAAATAACCGTTCTTCGCGTCAACGCACAAATACAGTATATTTTTTCTTGTTTTGCGTAGCATAATTCACAAGCAAAGGCAAATTACAACTGTATCTCCTTGTTGTGTGGCGTAGAAAACACGCAATTGTAACAACGCTACTGTTGTGCGCGCTCAATTCTTTGGCGCAATTTACATTCTCAGGGGTTTAATTAAGCGTTAGTTTTGCTGTCCGTGCTGACAAAAATAAAACCGTCTTTTTCAACACACTCCGACAATATATATTCTTTTTCTTTGTAGCATTATCAAAGCGAAAGGTTAATTAGCCTGTTTGTGCTTTTTACAATCTTGTAGTAAACACACAACAAGACGCTTGAGTAAACGACACATACAAGTAAATTGTTTTTCCTTGACATTTGTGAGCCGCAATTTTATATCAAGGGTTTACCCTAAAGTTTGTTACTGGGTCATTTGGAGTCTCAAAACAGGGTGTATATTTTATCATATACAGATTAGCGTTCATCAAACAGTTGTCTGTACATTGATTAGAACAAACAGTATTGTCAGACAGGTGAGGTGCGGAAGGCTCTGCAAAGCGCGAGTGGCAGTGGCACAAACATTTAGAAACGGGATCCAGCTCGCAGACAGCAAGGGGACGTCGCAGCAGGGGTCACCGCCGGTGAGGCAAACCACACCTGCCGCTGTCAAGACTAGCGGCCTGTGTGTTGTTCAGAACCCAAAGGGTTCTTTGATTGGTTGACTAGGTCATCCTCTTCCTCCCAGCATGACATCTGACTATAACCCCAGCCACGAGTCGTGGGATACTCTAGACACTCGCAACCACTTAGATTGGCAATGGCCGGGTGCGGGTAAGCGGCCCTCACCTGTCCTCAGTCCCGCCCCATCTGTCCCATCCCTGTTCCCTCAGCCAGGGATCTACTATGTGTCGTGCGCGCTCAGCGCCACTCTATAGCGAGGATGATAATTTGAGGTGGGCAGTCAGCAGCTACGTGGCAGCGAAGAAATTGGGCCAATATCCCAGCTGACATCTTGCAGTAGGCGGAAAAGTATAGATGAGGAGAGTGCATGGGAGGTCATTGTGGTGAGAGGTCTCAAGACATGTCGGTTACAGACGCATGTATGATGACAGAAGTGACGGATGGACAACACAACCATCCTCAAATAGATGATGACTGTAGCCTGACCCGCACTTGGGCAGAGGGTGAAGCGAAAGGGCTTCATCCTCGCCGGAAGGAGAAGAGACGGCGTCAGCTTTGGCGAATCAGGCAGCGGAGCAGCCAGCTCAAGTGGGTTGTGTGGCGTGAGTCAGCGAGGGTGGTAGCAGCTGTGTAGGTCGGGAGCCCAAGGCGGGCACGGGGTAGGAATAACCCGGCTTGCAGGTCCATCGACAGTAGCGGCACAGGGGCTTCAGCGCATGCAGCGGCGGCTCAGTAGTCAACTCAGTGCGGAGCCGGTTGGCGGTAAAATCAGCTACTCGGCCGGTGTGGCAGTTCTTTGCTAGACACCGGAGGAGCCGAATAACTATGGGTATATGTAGATCTGTGGGAGAAGTACTAGTGGAAGCGTGGCTCAGGGATGCAACGTTGGCACAACGGCCCTGCGTCAACACATGCAGGCAACGTAACCATCCGGTGGCCTGGGATGAAACGTGGATCAGATGTGGACTGGTCCCATCCTGCCGTATGCAGCTCGCAGCAGTAGGCTCAGTGGCACGCTGCCTCATTTCAGACAGTCAAGGCTCCACCACCTCTGCAGAAGGCAGCTGTTTCTCTCTTGACATCCTCTGAATCCGGTCAAGAATGCTCCTGCCCCTCGTACTCATGGGCCAGCAGTCGTTCAGAGAGGCGATTGTAAAGAGAACCAAAACAGTATGCGTCCAACCATCTAAGGTGCAGCAGCGACCGTGCCTCTGTCCAAGGTTGTTGTTACTGCAGTCCCTCCCTTTCCCAATATGGCGGGTACTCTGCACCATTCAGAGAATAATGGCCTTGTGCCGAGCGTGATGGAGAGTTCTAGTAGCCGTAATTTCTTTTCCAAAAAAGGCAGTACACGCACTTCATAAATATGCTAGAACAGAAAGTTGGTCAGTCTTGAGCTTATCGGTTTGTTCCAGAGGTACCACGGCAGCGGCGGTCGTCTGGAGCTGTAACTCCCCCGGTTCAGGGCTAAGTACAAGAGTTCCTTCGTCACGCTAGCGGCCCACTGGGTCCCCCCAATTCACCCGCTGAATGTGCTTCACCTGCCCAAGGCACACCAACAACTTGCGACAGGAGACTCGCCGCAGAATTCGCCTCCCACGTTGATCAAACTGCTGCTCCCTGCGCCAATTCCGCCTCCTCCTCCTCCACCACCACCACCATCTCAGCTCCACAAGTACTGCTCCCATCATACCACATGTGTAGGGCACAGCGGTGTCACGCAGTTCTACACCTAGTAGCCTCGGCGAACGAAGTCACACAGGGGCAGGAAGTTGCTCCGCGTCATGCAGCAAGAAATCGATGTGGTGGCTTTCTCCGCGCCAACTGCAATTCGGAAACCATGGTGACGGACAATGGGAGGAACATGGTGTCCGCGCATGCATCCCGAGGAGCGGATGGTACATGCGCCATGATGGCCCGCCAACGTGTGCTCAATCTGGTTGTGTAAAAAGGTTCTGAAGTTTCCACCTGACATCTTTCAGAACATTCTATCAAATGGCAGGAAATGTGCATGCACACCTTTTATCCATTCGTACAAGCCAGGAACACCCTCCTCGAGTTGCCACATAGCGCGCCCTGACACAGCGCCTCCCATCCAAAAACACGCTCTGATATGATCGATGTTTTTCACCCGCTGGGCTATTCCATGCTGCACATGTATGGGACCGTCTGCTATGAACAGAGGATAATCGCGCGCCATTAACGATTTTTTGATTATCCTCTCGCAGCACTCAGAATAGGACTCCCCTGGGTAAGTTTGATGGGCGTCAAGCCTCAGTGCGCTCCATGCGTGACCACTATAGTGCCGTTTGTTGAGGCATTCGAGGATCGGCCACTCGTCTCATTTTGTCAGTCGCCAGGGCGACTACGGGATGAATAAGTCCATTCCACTTGACTTCATGTGTCCTGGAACAGATGCTGAATAAATCTGTCTGGGCAGGGAGAACTGAAGATAGCGGGCGACTACATCTCAGTGGCCACATGAGTCCGGTGGGGAATGAAAATGGAGGAGGAGGATGGAAGAGGAGGGACATTGCGAGCAGAAGCATATGTCTGGTGAAATGTAGTTGGATTTTCTACCCAGGTGACCAAGAGAGGAGGTCGCTAGAGCACTGAGGAGGTGGATGGAGATGAGGAAGCATCGAGGCAGATGACTCCATCCGACCCACCGTGGCAGTATAACAGTCGGAAAATGGTAGGCAGGGAGCCCCTCGAGACGTCACTTTGTGCAGATGTCCCGCAGCATGCCTTATTTGCCTGGCTCAGTGACAGGCCGAATAGTCAGCATCCGGCAGAGGGATGACTTCTGCTCTCCACCTATTGGACCCTCGCTATCCGGTCCAAGTATGGGAGCCTTTTTCCAGCTATTGAGAGGGAGAAGGACAAACTCAAATACTATGAGGGAAAAATCCTAGTTAACAGTAGGCCGTTGCTATTGTGCGGCATCGTCCCTCTCTGACAGAGTCTGAAACCGGGGGGGTTCCGCTCGGCGTCACTGTAGACTACTGCCGCGGCTGCTGGGGGAAGGTGGGGGGGTAGGAGCGAGCTACAGCTCCATTCAGCAGTAACCTAAGTCTGGAGTCACTAAATGAGCAGCTTCCTTCTCCCGCCTAGTGAGGAGGGCAGTCAAACCTAGCAGCAGCAGCGTCAGCAGTCTCAGGACATGGAGCCATTCCTGAAACCAACAGGTTGTGGCTACTTGGACGCAAGCACTCTGCCCCCCTGTTAGAAGATCCGCTGGACTCGGGGCAGCAAAATGGATGTGTGGCGCAACTTGCCGAGTTTGCAGTGGAGAAGCTGTCCTCGCCCGGCCAAGTTAGTGTGGCATAGAGCGGTGTTCAGTGCGGCGGGGGCCATCGTTACCACAAGGAGAACCGCTTGGTCCATACACAGGAATGTTTGAACGGACTGACCTTTGTCAAGATGAATCAGGCGAGGATCGGCAGGATTTTTCCACAACACCATATGCCTTAGGGCAGTCTGGGTTCAAACTACCTGCCTCAGCCACTATTCTGATGCCGCTCACCGCTGATGCCACACATCTGTGATAGTTTCTCCATTGCTACACCGTTCTTTACCGGGGAATGGTTATTCCACCCACCTCAAACAAACCACTCTGTCATTGGCCACATCTAGTGCTCATGATGCTGCTGCTGTTGACTGTTGCGGTGACATCAACATGTTGACATAGTGCCACTCTACGGCCGGAGTACTGTTTTGCCACCCTCCAGAAAGTCATTGTGCCACTCTTGACCTATGCTGTTTGCTCCTGTCATCACCTCCACTCTCTGTTCATTGTGGCACTGCCTGACCTCATGCTGCTGCCGCCGTGACCCTCCGCTTCAGTCATTGTGCTGCTCTGTGGGCCTAATACTATTTTGCCACTGCTGTAATGTCAATTGTGCCAATCTCTGACCTCATGCTAGTTGCTCCTGTCATCACCTCCACTCTCTGTCATTGTGCAATGCCTGACCTCATGCTGCTGCCCGCCGTGACCTCCGCTCTCAGTCATTGTGCCGCCTCCTCCCGTCGGCCGAATAATATTTTGCCACCTGCAGAATGTCATTGTGCCACTCTCTGACCTCATGCTGTTGCTCCTGTCATCACCTCCACTCTCTGTCATTGTGCCACTGCCTGACCTCATGCTGCTGCCGCCGTGACCACCGCACTCAGTGATAGAGCCTCTCAGACGCCGAATACTCGTTAGCCACATGCAGAATGTCAGAGTGCCACTCTCTGACCTCATGCTTATTGTCCTCGTCATCACCTCCACTCTTGTTCATTGTGCCTCTGCCCTGGACCTCATGCATGCTCAGCCGTGACTCCGCTCTCAGTCAATTGTGCCGCTCTGTGGCCTAATACTATTTTGCCACCTGCAGAATTCATTGTGCCACTCTCTGACCCATGTGCTGCGTGGACTCCTCGCGACGTGACCTCCACACTGTGTCATGTGTGCCACTGTCTGACCTCATGCTTGTCTGCCCGTGGCTGCCTGCCGTTGCCCTCCACACTGTGGACCTACTCTGTTTTTGCCAACTCTCAGAATTGTCACTTGTGCCACTGTCTGACCTCATACTGCTGCCTCCGTGACCTTCCCACACTGTATCATTGTGCCAACTCTGTGGCTAATATGTATGTTCCTCACCTTCCAGATGCCATTGTGCCACTGTCTGACCTCATACTGCTGCCGCCGTGCCTCCACACTGTATCATTGTGCCCACTCTGAGTGGCTAAGTACTGTTTTGCGCCTCCATAATGTCATTGTGCCACTGTCTGACTCTACTGCTGCCGCCGAGTGACCTCACACACTGTAAGCATTGTGCCATCTGTGGCCTAATACTGTTTTTACCGCGATCATAATAGTCAATTGTGCCACTGTCTGACCTCATACTGCTGAACCCGTGACCTCCACACTGTATCCATTGTGCACACTCTGTGCCTTCTGTGTACTGAGTTTTGCCGCCTCTGGTGTTGGTTCATTGGCGCATCTGCCGACCTTCCCTTGCTGCTGTGGCTGCGCCGTCACCTCACTGACTCTATCATAATGTTTGTGCCACCTGAGCTCTTCAGCTGTTTTTTCCAGCTTTGTCGCTAGCGATGACTTTATCAGGCTACATTCCCGCTTGGAGTTTTTTGGTCAGTTTTCCTCTTAAGTGCCAGGGAATTTTATAGTGAAGCGATTCTAGAAAAAAAGGGTAGGTTTAAGGCCGTGGGTGGGAGAGGTGGGTTGGGTGTGAACGGTGAGCGGAGGCGCGAGAGTGTGAAGCGCGGCGGGGCGGAGAGGCTAAAGCTGGTGAGGCGGAATGTGGGGAGGGGGAGAGTGAGTCAGACGTGTGCCTAGGGAAGGCATAGGCGGCAGTCATGTGCGTGTCATAACTAAGAGTACACATCATTGTTGATAAGACAACCAAGCGCCCTCTGCATATTTAAAGCAGCCACAACGTTCTATCAGCACCTGCAGGCTTGGGCAGCTGGAAATAGCTGTTTAGTTAACGTGATTCGTGTGCCGAAGTAATTCGGACCGAAGAATTTTGTTCGAGTAAATGCGGCGAAGGACCGAACCGAATATTTTGAGAAATTCGTCCATCTCTAGTCATTATACATATGTAATTATGTGTAAAAATCTGATTATACCACCATAATACTTATGCTGTTTATATTCCACTCTCCTTAAATTGAGATAGTCCAAAGAAGATTCCTTTCTTATCTGACTCACATCCAGGCTACTCTCAATTTTATCATGGGGGAATCGTTTAATAATTTTTTGCATCCCTATTAGGACAAGTTCCATAAAGGTTATATTAGCTAAACATCTTCCCCTATTGCTTTGTCCAAGGTAATGGATTAGATAGGCCAAAAAGATATTTTGCGTACCAGATTTGCTCAATTTTCCTGCTGTTCCTCTTCATATGGGTGGCTGTCAAGGATAGATTTGGCCATTGGCTCTAACTCTGTCTTTCCCTTGGTCCATAAAGTGGAGTCCAAAAGAAATGAAAGATACATCAATAATATCTAACGTGCAGTATAATTTTTTTTTTTTTTTTTTTCAGACCACTCTCCCCTTGCCTGTCCTAATTAAAAGTAGCTGAAAATTTGTATTTCTGGTGTCCTTTCGACAGCTTTTGGGTCTTCACATATTAGTTGAGTTTGGCTGCTGTGACTGTGTTGAGGTTGTGGGACACGGTGTCTTTATATTGATAACACGTTCAAAACAGGTGGTATTACTACATGTAATAAGTGGAGGCTCAGAGGAGACTCTTAAAGAAGAAGTTACAAGGTCTGTGAAAGCCAGATATCTTGATTGTTTGTTATTTGACCAAATACTTATTTTCCACCATAATTTGCCAATAAATTATTGCGCAAAATCAGACATTGTGATTGTTCAAGGATTGGTTAATCTCATTTAATTCTCTCATAGTTGTGGTCTATCTTATGATGTCAATTACAGTGCCACTCTCATCTTTTTGGAGTGGGAACTTGTACATTGGGCTGACTAAAATACTTTTCTTCCCACTGTATATACTATATTTATTATTCTATATTATATATATCAGATATGCTAATATTGATATAGATATTGAGATGATAAGAAAAGATATTGTAGGTGAACATATCCAAATAGCAACCAAAAACCTAGAAAATCAATATTTGTTTACTGTTTTTGTATCTCTAAAAATAATCTCTATTGCAAGTTATAACTACAGCGAGTGAGTCATTTTGTTGTTTTTGTAACATAATGAAATAATCAAATGTAGTTCTCTAATTTTACCCCATTATGACATTATGTGTATGTTCCAAGAATAAGTGTATTAATTCTGATGAGTTGAAGACTTTTATCAACCCCACGCTAACGACTTAGACATATCGCATACGTCCAGTCGTGTTGTGGGGGGGGTATTCCACGCACTGGACGTATGGATACGTCCTGAGGATCGCGCAAACTCTAAAGCAGAGTTAGCGCGATCGGCGCGGGGTGTCAGCTGTATATTACAGCTGACATCCCGCAGCGTCGGCCCCGACCCGGATCGCTCCGGGTTGGAGGGGCGGTTAACCCTATTATCGCGACGATCGGGTGCAATAACTAAAGAGAGTGCAGGAGGAGATCGCTTCTCCTGCGTCTCTGTCGGCGGCAGCAGCGCACGGATCGCCGATCGTGCTGCTGCTGGACCTTCCTACAGACAGCACGAGAAGGCAGAGAATGCTTCCGGGTTGTCTGTGACATCACGATGCCGGCCATGCCTTGTGGGCATGTCCCGCATCGTGACTGACAGTTACCATAGGAACCAGTCATAGCAACAATCTATGCACTGATTCCTTTTTAATGAGAGATCTTAAGTTCTCTCATTCAAATCCCTATGGGGAAAAGTAAATAAAAATGTGAAAAAATGAAAAAAAGTAAAAAAAAAGTGAAAAACAAGGTAAAACACAAACACGAAAAATAAAATAAAAATACGTACACGCCCTTTTCCCTTTACAAACGCCAATCGCCCCAAAAAAGATCAAAAATAAATAAAGTACCCATATTTGTTAACTCCGCGTGCGTAACGACCTGGCCTATAAATCTGTCATGTTAATTGAACCATACGGTGAACGCCGTTAAAAAAAACAAAATAAAACAATCACAGAATTGCGATTTTTGTTCATCACTCAGCACATAAAATAGAATAAAAAGCGATCAAAAACTCCTATAAACGCTAAAGTTGTACCAATTAAAACGTCAGTTCATCCCGCAAAAAAAAAAAAAATCCTTATACAGCTCTGTATACGGAAAAATAAAAAATGTATAGCTCTCAGAAGATAGCGATGCATAAATATTGTTTTACACACTAAAAACACTTTTCTTTTTTTTAAAGTGCTTCAACATAAAAAAAACTATATAAATAGGGTATCGCCATAATCGTATCGACCAAAAGAGTAAAGCTAACTTATCACGGATACTGCACGGTGAGCCCTGTTAAAAATAAAAATAAAAAACTCTACTAGGATTGCAGTATTTTCTTCACCCTGGCCTCCAAAATCTAATGGATTTAAAAGCGATCAAAAAGCCTTGTCCCCCAAAAATGATACTAATAAAAACGTCAACTCATCTATCAAAAAAAATGTCCCTACACCGCTCCAAAAAGCACAGAAAAATTTAAAAGTTATGGCTCTCAGACTTATGGCGATGCAAAAACGTATTTTCTTGGTTGAATAAAAGTGTTTTTATTAGTATAAAAGCAGTAAAACATAAAAAAATATACAAATTGGGTATCGGTGTAATCGTATTGACCTGCTGAGTAAAGCTACCATGTCATATATACCATACAGTGACCGCTATAAAAAATAAAAATAAAAACCCTACCAAGATTGCTGTATTTTGTTCAAAACATCTCAGAAAAACCTTAATAAAAAGTGAAATAGCATCATAGCACCCCATAATGTACCAAAAAAAACTTCAACCCCGCA